>JBAMYA010045531.1:0-11653 GCA_037176975.1 Arrhamphus sclerolepis
CAAAGAGGATATGAGGATAGACCAGTTTTGTCGGAAGTGGGATCTGTTTTTACAAATGAACTCTTCGTATATCCATCATGAGAAAATTTCTCATGGCTGAGGGTGGTAGGCTACTTTTGTATTTATAGCTAACATTGGATGGATTGGATGCCTTGTAAGGAGGTGCCTCTATATTGTTTCTGCAAAGCCGAAAGTCAACATCACAGTAGCACATATTTAGACAGAGCCTTAACCATCTATGGATGTGGCCTGTGCCAATAGAGGCTCTGGTGAGCCAACATAATCTTATTGTTTGTCCCTTAAAGTGTCCCGTTATGAGTTTATCTGAGTTGTGCCTTTTTATTATTTTACATGATATTTCACATGACATCATGAGCAGGCGAGTGAAATTCTTTTCATCCTGTCACTGCAGGTGGGGACATGGATGTACATCACATTTGTTGTGCTGCACTTCATTTGATGTGCTTGTGTTAGATATTTTGTCTCCTGGTAACAAATAGTAATCTGAAGCAAAAGTTTACAAAGTGTCCTTTTCTGCTGAGTATTGCTGCACAAATGGAGGAACTATATTCTAAGCGGTTTCCCTTTTGTCATTTCTTAATTTAGGGGCCTCATGTATCATCCAGCAAAACACCGCTGTGATCCTAATGTCAAAAAAACAAAAACAAAAACTCCTTTGTAATGATCACTTTTATTGTACACACCCTGTTTCACCAATAATTTAGCCAAATGGCAAGTCATGTATATTTCTGCTTTTTCTTTTTTGCACATCATGCACACGTCTTGTTCCCACTTTCACTAACTCTTTTGTTTTGACCTCTAGCAGCTCTAGCAGCTCTAGCAGCTCTAGCAGCTCTAGCAGCTTAATTTTACACCACAAGCTTTTCAGAAGTGAAGCGTGTTATCAGCTCAACTGTACAACAGTGGTGGAGCCATAAAACTTTTACAATGGTGGCTAGGCTGAGAACAGTGCTCCCACTGGAATTGCAAAAACTAATATTACATTATTGTTTTTTCCATATGTGGCATAAAGCTACAGACTATAAAGTAAATGTTTTGACTGCCATGTAGATGTAAGCCTTGACAAACCAAATGAGATCAGGAGCAGCTTCTAAGTACAAGTGTCACAGATGTTTAATAAAAGTTGTGAGGATTGTAAAGTTTACATACATAAGACATGCGAGATGGTGTTTTTGTTTGTCATTATATTCATGTGGAAGGTATACTGGATGTAAGATTTATAAAAAGCCCAAAATGCATGATGAATCATTAACATTTCTTTTTTTTTATTTGGCACTAGTGGCCTTTATTGAGAGTCAGGAATGTGGGACAGAGAGAATGCGGGAGACACGCAGCAAAGGGTCACAGGGCGGGAGTTGAACCTGCAACTGCTGCATGAGGACTGAGCCTCTGTGCATGGTCCGCCTGCTTTAACCACTAGGATATGCAGCAGCCTGAGTCATTGACATTTCTTAACACACTCCAATACCCCCTATCTCTCTCTCTCTCTAGAGCGAGAGAGCAAGGGTGATGGACAAATTATTTTACTATTTAAAATCACCTTGGGACAGATAATTTTTTATTACGGTAAGTTCAATCCTTTAAATTTGCGTTATCACGTTTAAGGAAAAGAGACCAGAAACAGTCAGCAATCTGACTATTGAAAAGAGGGCAAATCTGATAAGAATTAAGATGCAACAACCTTGAAAGCGCATGTGTTTTCACCCTTTAATTTGTAATTTCTATTTATTTATTTCTTTTATAGGCTGATTGCATCACACTACACTGCAACAATAATCACCGGAGTTCTGAAGCAATGAAAACTTTTCTTTTGATGCCTTCCCTAGAAGTCTTTCTTTGTTTTGAACCATATACACACACCTGGAAGCTGTCTTATAAACAACAGATATGCAGGCTACTGACCAGCTGTGCTCTAATATATAGGGAGTTAGGAGGGTTTGCAGATGAGGGATCTTAGGGGTGGTGGTATGTTTTCCATTCTCATTCTCAGTGAGTCCAGGGATTTGAACTGATGACCACACAGTTAACAAGCCTGTATCTCTAGACTTCTTGATGTCGTTACTGTCTTTTGACCATCTCACAACAGAGCACGCATACCAGATGAATTCACACAGAGCTGTGCATTAACATCTGCATGCTTATGGTTCAAGTTCAGTTAGGAATTACAGTATGTGTCAAGAAAACATTGGAAACCTTGGCAACCGCACAGTGTGACCTTGTATCCTGTCTGAACAATGAGACTTACTGTAGTCTCTAGAAAGCCTAAAATAAGAATTTTACACGTAGAATTAAAAAAAAAAACCTGCCAGAAAACAGCATGTGAAGTACTGAAGTAGTGATTGATGTGATTGAATAACTGGTATATGTCAGTTGCCTGCAGTTGATGTCCAGTGGGAGATTTTGAACATGTGTTTACATCTGGTCACTTCCTTTGGTGTCTGTGTCCTGCTCAGGAGTCCAAGCAGTGTATTTAACATCACACCTACAAAATGAGGCCATGTGAGACAGAGACTTATGAAACACATATGAGGATTTCATGTTGCCCTTTCCCCTAATAAAACAACCTCCCAATCAGAGCTTCAAACCAGGTATGAGAAAAACTTAACCTCTGAAGGGTCAGTCAAGAGAAGTCCAGTCCAATATAATTTGATGTTTTACTCCAATAACCAACCAGAAAATAAAATGTTGGGAGCATGTTTGTTATCCACATAAGATCCCAGCTCTGGTGGAGGAATTAAGCCCATCATTAATCTGCTCTGGTTGCTGGTCTTATAAGAACTGGTTTCTTTGGTGTCATCCAGATCTAATTTGAAACCTTCCAATTTAAACCTAAAGACTTTTAGGAGCTGAATCACATATAATGTTAAATTTAGTCTTTATTTACATTTTCTCTTTTCAAAGTACCACTTAAAGAAAAATGACTGTCATTTCAGCTAAAAACAGCATAAAATAATTTGCTGGGACGGACATCGTTGTGTTTGTTCTTTTTAAACATCTTGGTGATGGAGAGCTTCCTCAAGCGCCAAAGAGAAAATTCACACTATACCTTCTGTCACCACAAAGTGTTACAAATGTGTCAGAAACGCTCAGCCGATGGGAAACTTAGTAGGACAATGAGAATAATGGTAAACAGTGAGGAAGCTGAAAGAAAGCAGGGCTGTTTCAGATCTGGGCAGCAAGCGACGATGTGCATTTGGGAAATGTTGGCAGATCTGCCTGAACTCAGCTCTCAATGGTTCATCAGACTTCAGAGAAAATCTCAGGGTGTGTAGCTCAGGGTGGTCAAACTTGGAAAAAAAAGAAGGAGGGGTGGAGAGGGGAAAGATAAATTTCGTACTCTTTGAATTTGTTCTGTAATATTCAGCCTCTAAAACACTAAAGTCATGGTATCTGAATAATAGGATTAGATTGTTTTTGTCAACCTGAAGTAACCAATTATATTGTTTTATAAAGACACCCAACACACCTAACCAAGTCACTTAAAAGGCACTATTGTTCTATTTATACCCACTACATTTTTATCCTTTTTATTTTTTGTTGTTCGTACATTCCTCTTCCAGGGTTGCAGTACTCACGTCCAGATTTTAAAGACTTGATTCAGACTTGAGCACTGTTAACTTGGACTTCTGCTTTAACTGCATTTGGACTCGTGAATCAGAAATGAGTCATTTTATTTTATTTTATAAGCCACAATGCTTGGTAGTTCACACTGCAAGGATGTTGCTGGTTTGAAACCTGGCAGAGGTCTTTCTGTGAGGAGTTTGGATGTTGTCCCTGTTCTTCTGGTTTTTCTTTTCTTCTGGATACTCTGGCTTCCTTCCACATTCCAGAAATATGTATGTCAGGTTGATTTGTGATTCTTTAACGTCCGTACAAGTGAGTCAGAGCATGAGGGGTTGTTTGATATGTACCCTGTGATGGACTGGTGATCTTTGTCTTTTGCCTAAAGAGAGCGGGGATAGGCTCCAGCAGATCAACGTGACCTTTAATAGGAATAAGTAGAAATGGATTTTGAATGGATAAAATCTAAATAGAGAATGTGACAACTTTCAACTTCAGTAGTCATTTGAATCAGTTAAAGTAAGTTTCTGCAACCTTCACAAAAGCAGCTGTGTATCGCTGATTGTACTATGTCACACATCAACAATGAGTTACTCATGAAGAGATCAGTTTTAGACAGTGCTGGTAGACGGTCCTTAAAATTCAAAAATTGTTAAAGTCATCTGTGTTACTTTAAAACTCAATGTCATTGTCTTCTGTGACATGTTGTTAGCCTGCTGCGACCAATCAGAGCTGCAGCTGTAGCCTATTGATGTTAAAGTGAGGTTAATGCCATAACATGCTAATGCTTTTGTAATGTAACAGGAGATACTTACCTGTTTTAATAACTGCGTATGTGGTTAAGAAGCTGACATCTGTGTCGTTGAGATCAAACTTGAATTGGACTTGACTTGGACATGGACTCCAGACTGGACTTTGGTCTTAGACCTGAAGTTTCCTCTTCTTTAAAAGTAGATGTCCATGCACCTTTCAGTGATGATTTCATGTTTCATTCCTGGTAAGTGTCATGAACAACCTTTTGGAAGTTTAACCATAAATAATCCAGCCTCTGTTGTAGTCTTTCTGGTGTGTTAGGGATCATGATCTAATTTCAGCAGAGCTTTAGCTGTAAGACAGATGGCTCCACAGTTCAAGGTCAACTACGTGACTCTAAGGCTCCCAGATTATCAGTCCTCTACCACTGTGCTTCACATTTGCTATTATTACTACACTTACTGATAGTTTACACCAGCATGGTGCTCTGCGTTGCCAAACATCTCATCTGCTCATCTGTCCAGATGAAATTGTTCCGGAAAGCCTGAGGTCTGTTCCGATGCAACTTTGCAAACCTAATCCAATGTTTATTTTAGAGAGTTCTAGAGTTTTACAGAGTCCAAACAAGTTATAAAGCCTTTTTCCAACTGTCATGGACTTTAAAAATTCAACATATAACACGCATCTTGGTTTAGTTTTTGCTAAATAAAGAATGAGTAATGTGAACAGCTCATAAAAGCTCACAACTGATAAAAGCAAGGCTTTCTTTTCTTTTAAATGAAACTTTCATATTTATCTGCAGCTCTGCTTTTCCTCAAACCCTTGCCATTTTCTCATATGGAACTGTTAGCATCTTCGTGTTTTCATCTGAAAACAAATTGTGGAATTGTTTGTTGGCTCTAGAATTAGAGAGCTTCAATATTAATTGCCTGCAGGGTTTGCTTGCTTCACAAAAGGAAATAACTGGGAAGTCAACTCTTCACAATGTTAATGATGCTTGTCTGTTGAATGCCAGTGGAGAAGTCTGATAACCAGGCAACAAAGACACTGACCGTCTGGTCCTACACTGCTGTGGAACGGCTCATTAAATGGGGATCATTGCAAGCTTTTGTTCGCGACGTCTTCTGAAATGGACCCTGAATGATGACATGCTTTCTCTTTCACAACTTTTTTTTTTTTTTTTCCAGAAAGAGGCAAATAACAAGGATATATTAGGTCATTTTTCTCTGCAATGGATTGTGAGTCTTTGCTACCAAATCATGATAATCTTTTTCCTCTCTTTTCCTCCTCTGCTCTGCTTTTCTCCCAGTGGGACATAAGGGATGTCCCTGCATGGAAACAGCGATCAACCTGTTTCCACGACTGATGCGTCTGACCTTTAACTCAGCTGTAAAGTTAGAGAAACACTGAACCCTCAGTCGTGATGGATTGTAGACATTCCACGAGAACTGTGAGCTAAATTCTGTCAATTAGATGTTTTTAGACTAGAGGGATGAGCAGCTTATGTGAGTTGCAGACACTGTGCTGATGCATGTTTAAAACAGTCAACAGGGGGTCATCCATATATTATAATACACTGTTGTGAACATGGTCTTTAGTTTTGCACAAGCAACTAAAAACCAGCCACGCTTGCTACTTTTCTTCTACGTCAAGCACTTTGAGTAGCAGGTTTGGCAGACTTCAGGCAAACAATGAACAGCTGAGTCACATTGATTGTGTATAAAAGACAGCAAATGATTACAAACGCCAAGTCAGGAGGAAAAGCTTTCAAATGCAATAGCTCTCAGGGCTGCAAGGTACTGGTGCCAAAACATCTCTGGCTTGAGCAGACTTCTACTTCGAAACGCTTCTGATAATTTGCGTCTACATAGTTTGATGGCCGTAGCTTTATTTAGCTTCACCTGCATCTGCGATGAGACTGCATGTTGCAGGAGTTATCAGCTTGCAAGGTGTTCGTTCACTTGACCAGTCGGCCTCGGGCCCATGACATCTCATTTCCCCTGACCTTCTATCAAGACAAAACCCATACACACGCACACACGCTCACGCTCACATTCACACACGCTAACACATGCTCTTGTATGTGGGCTTGCAGCCAACATGTTTCCTATTAACTTCCATTCAGCTGGCTGGGTATTAAGTTGTTCAAAGATGTACAGTGAAGGGCCTCAAATCACACCACATTACCCACAACTGCCAAGACCGAATCAGCTGGGCAATTTGTTGTCCAGACTGATTACGTTCTCTGTCTAAGGGGATTTGTGCTGAAGGCTGTTGTTAGCTGAACGCAGCAGTGATCCTGCTCGAAGACGAAGAGCTTCTCAGAGGTCACCTCTACATTTATCATGTTTATTGAACATGATCATTCATAGGAAGTCCAATAGAAACTGTAGATGAGCTGTCAGTAACAAACAGTAATAAATTTTATTTATTCTGTGATTGTAATTTTATCAGTTTTTATTTTCATTTTATTGTGTTTTACATCTTATTGCATTGTATTTTATTGCCCTACTGTGAAGCACTTTGTGGCTTCTGTCTGTGAAAGGTGTTATATAATTAAACTTTACTTATTTACTTTGAAATGAGTTGAGTTGAATAAAACTTCATTCATCCCAGAAGGGGAATTATATTGTTATACTGTAAATTTATTAGGGGAATATATGAAAGATAAAAATCTACTGCAGACCGATCTCGAAAAGCACGATTCTTCCACTGCTGCCTATCAATGCACCCACACCGCACCCCAAAGCATGCGCTTTTTTCTTTCTTTTCTTTATTTAAACAGCACATTCACACACATTTTACAAAACGCATCCCAGTTACAGTCATCAGCATTTCTATCTGTTAACGAAAGGCAGACCTCATCAGCACCACTGGACTGAACTCGACCACATATAGTTACAGTTTGAACCAAAATGAGCCCACAGCCCTTCTTTATGAAAATAAAACAAGCATATGATGTTTTTACAACTATAATATGAACTAAGATGTAGAAGAAATCATCGAAGAAATTAGTTCTGTAATAGTTCTTGAAAGCCAAGTTATACATGGCTGCGATAAGAAGACGAGAGGTCACAAACCAAAAACAATAAACAGAAACCGTCTCTTTGGCCACATATGAGCGTAAAACGAGGTCTTCCAGAAAGCACACGGGACAAGCAGATTTGCAGCGAAATATAGATGTGTGATGTACATCAACAAATATTCTTTGCTGTCTTCTTGAGCTGAATGTGCGTCATTATTTCACCACACCATTTGTGTCAACATTTGTTCTGCTCTGTTGACATGTCTTCTCGTCAAACTCTGCCGTTATTGTTATTGGTTGGACGATGCTTGAATGATTCACACTTTAATAAACCCAGTGGAAGGGTTTTATTGGTCACAACTGGCCTTTAATGTTTTGTCCATCATTATAAAAAAGAAAAGAAAAAAGTTTCACACTCTATTCTCAGGCCTTGTTTGTTTGGATGGAAGTTTGTTCACTTTGTTGTTAAAAAAAACAAAAAAATCCAAACCCTACAATTTCTCACAGGAAGAATCAGAGTGACAAGTCACCAAAAATACATCTTAATGAACATTCTGTACGTGTGTCAGCTACGTCGATCATGTCCAAGTGTCAGCTGAGTAAGCGCAGTACAGAAATCCCATAATCATTTCTGAATGTGGCCAGAAGGCCCAAACATGCAACTCTGACCCTCTAAAGCTCTTGGTCCACATCCAAATCACGTCTCATGTTCCTCGTATGCAGCCACACAGAGGTCAGAGGACAGCGCAGCACCATGAAATTAATCCGCTCTACTTGGTTCTACTTTATTAGAGCTGACAGCTTCATAAAACTACATGTTTCTGCAGACAAGAGATCAGCCAGTTCTGAGGAGCACCTTTAAATACCTCAGCTGTTTCATTATCAGACTATTAACATCTTTAATTATTTTGCATGTGCCTTTACTTTTTACCTCTAACTGAAGTTTTTTTTCTTTGACTCAACTTATTTGTTAGAAAAATAGAATTTGTGTTTTTTTTCATTTTTCTGTATTAAAAAAAAGGCAGTGCAGCTTTTTCCAGGTCTCTCAGGTATTTATTACTGTCAAACTAAATAACTGCTTGTGACAATTCAGGAAAGAAAGAAAACCTGCCTGAACCTTTCAAAAGTAGATTGAGTGACAGTCAGTGCATAAATGTAAAATAAGCAGTTTATAATGTTGAACACTGAGGATCAGTGGCAAAATTCTACAGTTCAGCAGATATCACCGTCCCAAGAAGCAGGTTTGGAAAGCAAAGGTCACACATCACAGTGGCCTTGAGCTTAGTTTTGAAAATGGACCACAGATATTAAGAAAAAAAAAAAGTGGAATATACAGAGAAAGCAATCTCTTCATTTGCAAAACCGACCTCCTCCTGCAGACGTACGAGATGCCAAAACCAAAACTGAACAAATGATTGCTTCAAAGGGTCAAGCATCACATAATAAGAGTGAGAACAGGATACTTTTCTTTGCTTCTAAAGAGAAATGATCAAAGAAAAGAAGAGTGGACATTTCTCTTAACTGTATTTCAGTGAAATGCCCTTATGGATCCCAGTCTAGATGATGCTGAAGCATCTGCTACTCTTGAGTTTCATCCATCCCCTTCTGGCTCAGTGTCACTGTCACTTTAAACCGTCAATGACATACAAACCGAAATTCCTCTTGACAGACGAATCACGGACAGTAAACAGAATTTTTATTTCATGTGACTTTATTGAAAAATGAGCAAGGATATCATTGGTTTACAAGCAGTGGAAATGCAGAAATAATACTCTAATACATCATATGAAGACTATGAGGCAGAATCTGCCTTAAGTGTCAGAAGCTGCCTCAAAAGAAATGAAGTCATTTCACATTGTCTTGGGGTCTAAGATAAAAACTCATTGATTCATTCATCAATACACTAATTCATCATGCAAGCATCAATACTCTCTTACAAGACGTCTTTGCTTTGCACTAAAGGTGTCTCTGGATTTGTTTAAAATGTATCAATCGCACTGAATATTCCCTGTTTGGGACAGTTCAGTTAAAGTGGCGCTAAGATAAACGTCTATGCAAGCGTCAGAGGATTGCTTTTAACGGGATTTATAGTTCAGTAATGGACCCCTTTACTAATTTTGTTTCACAAATATGTTAATATGTTATTATAGTGCTGTTAATTCTATAATACTTTCTTAGTTGCAGAGGTGATAATTATATGAAATGTCATGTCGAGAGCAGCACAATCTTCTTACCAGAAATTAACAAGTGAATTACAGAGTGGAATGTAGTTTTGTAATGAAGCAGCACAATGAATAAAACTGGACATTTATCTTTGCAGATCAACCAAAAAACTGACGTTAAGTTTGTTTAGCTACACGCTTATATAAATGAGTATAATGGCTGTTCATTCCTATTGCATTAATGAGAAATGCATTGCAGGATTATTGCACCATCAGATCCAAACCGATAAGATTATAACCTGTATCCCCTCAGTCATCACAAGAAATAAAAACCAAACAAAGATAATAAAAATATGCTTAACAACCTGGACTTCCAGAAAAATGTTTTTAAAGGAAAAGTGGCCTAATTTTGCAGCATGGTAGCAGCTGGGTGAAATTCAAAATAGATTGGAAGCACATGCTGGTTCAGGTCTCAGCTCAGGTTTTGTTCTGTCTCGGCTCAGTGGCTCTGCTGACACATCATACGTCAACTAAAGTGGAACTATTAAAAAAAACTGAGCCGCTCCGTGGCCGTTGAAACCGTTGAAACCAGCTCAAATGCTGCACGTTGGACATATTCGATTTTACTTTGCTCAACCTTGTTAACGTCTGATTTTAGCTGAGAAACAAAATGAGGAGAAAATCAAACCAAGCTTGTTAGAACTTTAAATGTCTGTCAAAGCCAGAGGTGTGTTGCATACTCACAAAACACACTTGCATTTTAAAGATTACATAGTGTGTATATATATATTTATATATATATGGCAATCCTTAAAAATGAAGTTTAATACTGCACTTTATTGAACAGCCTTCATTTAGTAGCTACTGTCTACACTGCATTAAAAAGCATTTAGTAAGATTATACATATATAAAAATTCAAATAAAAAAGAATTACATTTCAAAAGACACGTATAATAAAGTGGCTCAAATATTTCTATATAAAGTTATAAAAATGGATAATCAAAAACTTTCCTTTTGCCACTGTGAACATTCCCTTTGTGACATTTATCATTCAGATATTTGTGACAATTTATTAGCTTTTCATTCCTACCAAGGACAGGTGTTGGTATGAAAATACTGCAGTTAAAATCACACATTCTCTGCTAAAAAGTAAACCATTCTGAATTACAATGATGCAATTCCTCCTTCTCCTAACAATGTTTGAAGTATTTTTAAATGGGCGAGTCTCTTAATGTTGTACGAATCACTTAAGATATAATCAACCTGTTTTTCTAAGTTGCTTTGATAAGTGTTTTATTCCTTGCATGGCCTGAAGATCGCATGAAAATAGTCCTTAAAACCTGAAGTGAATGATTAAAACATAAGTTGAAGACACGGAGGTCCCCATGTTTTTGAATTTCTGCATAACGTGAACAATGAAAGTACAGTTATATCCACAGCTCCGACCCATCATCTTGAATAATAATAATAATAGCACCAGAAGATCAGCGCTTTCTTGGTTGCAGTTTGCACAAGCTGAGCAAACTCAGAGGTGATGCTAAGCTTGTTGTTGCGTGGTCTGCCCTAATAAGCCAAGGATTACATCAGCCGTGTGTTCCTGTGTCTGTGTCCTACGATTCCTGGCCACGTTTGCCTCAAATCAACAGAAGCTTTTGTTGCATTTATGTCTTGTGCACCCACATCCTAAATATGCCAGTAAGAAAAGAGGCAGGCCAAAGAAGAGAATTATAGACGTGGTGATGAAGCACATGCAGATGACTGGTGAAACAGAGGAAGACTGAGGAGATGGAGACAGGTGATCCGCTGTGCTCAGAGTACGTATGTAGAAACATCAGGATTTCGAACTTAAATAAGTCTCCTTCGGTGTTTGTAAATTTAATGCTTCTTCATTTTACTAAACCAGAGCTCATGTCAGTGCAGGAAGCTGATGGAATATATTTCCTCAGTCAATAGCCTGTGTTTGAAATGAGTACATCATGACATGATGGTGGAAGAAGGTTTTGAAAAGTAGAAAAGTTCCTTAAAAGCTGGAAGGGGGGGGGGGGGGGGGGGGGGGGGGGGGGGAGGGGGGGGGGGGGGGGGGGGGGGGGGGGGGGGGGGAGGGGGGTGGGGGGGGGGGGGGGGGGGGGG
>JBAMYA010045532.1:0-11653 GCA_037176975.1 Arrhamphus sclerolepis
ATTTTCCCTTCCATTTATTGCATCCTGCTGCACAGCTCGCAGTGAAATGACTACTTTTGTTCAGGCCTGCTGATGATATACCTACCCAGAACTTGGCCATTGTATGCTTCTGTAAATTACATGCATTTTTCTTGCTCTGCTTTTCCTGGGTTCCATAGATACAAAAATGTCACATTTTGAGTTTAGATAACCTCCAATTAGAACAGATGTTTGACATTGTATGGTTGGATGAAAAAAAAAGAAAAAAAAAAGAAAAGAATTCATTGGTGCCAAAGGAAGTCCAACCAGTTATCAGCTCCAAGACTTTACTCTTTCTTTGAAAATTTAATGAGTGAATTACAGAAAAACACACAATAAATTACTATTTTCTATTCTATAATATATGTTATGTTCTTAAACACATTGCATTTGACTAATGTTAAAACTTTCATGAATATCAGATCAGATTCTGTCAAATAGCTGCAGAAAACCAGTTAATTCAAAGGGGTTTGTGTACATTTTTCTTGTCACTGTGTCATTGTGTCTTACAAGAAAAACAGTTAAAGATGAAGAATACATAGTCCTCATACATTGGGGGGGGGGGGGGGCTTTCAGTCTCTCAAAGCATCAGAACTGAACTGACTTCAATGATGTCATCATCTACGGGGGACATCTTTCAGCTCCTAGATTGATATTGATGGCAGACCAGTCAAAGCTAGAAGGACTAATGGGTAGGCTACAAACACTGGTTCAAACTGATGTGTAAATCCTTCTTCATAATTCTGAACCGCTTTAACATTCTTGTAACATTCTTGTGTGTTCTTTCCATTTTCAAATCGAGTTTCGTTTTGTGTAATGAATGCAGTGTGTATTTGTGCCCCATTCAATGAAATGTTCCTGCTCTAGAAGAGAGGGATGTAAGCATGTGCACATCGTTAGTGGAGCATCGTATTGCCAATATTTTATTTGCTATGTTCTTTATTCATAAATGAAGCTAAACCTCTTGTGATTAGAATAATTTATTATTCAACCCAAATGTATTATTTGATTAATTAACTGACATAAATTTCCTCATCAAAAACTTGAGATTCCATGTTTTATTAGTTGGATACATTAAATTCCCTTTGAGTTAAAAAAAGAAAGAAAGAGAAATCTACAGAGATAGCAACAAATATCTTGCCTTGACATGACCCCACATCTCTGGTTTTCTTTGGCCTGTGTTTGACCTCGACGCATTGACTGAGGATAACTGTGGCTGCTTCACTTCAGCAGCTACCTGTCTAGCAGAAGTAACCCAGCTCTGCATTTTCTTTGGGCATTTGGGCCAAGCTTGGCCCTCACAGCATATTTAATAAGACTGTGGTCATCTGGTTTATGTATCCTAGTTCCAAACGGCTCACTGCTGTCGGTCTGTTTGAATGGGCTTTTATTAGGGGTGGCAAAGACAGTGTTGCTGAATACATTTACAGTTCTGTAGGTGCATTTAAATGATGTAATCAACAAATATCAAAGAATGCAATTCCTTGTTCTATTTAATATTGTGTTAGATTATAATAATGTCATATGAATGTAATTTTAGAAATAGCTTAAGGTTTACCACCGTTATTTTTAACATGTTTCTTTGTTTGCTATCATGCTAGCATGCATATGGAGGTATGTAAATGATCAAACTGTCCAAAGACTTGGAGAAATATAAACACCACTCTGAACTCTGGTAGATCTGGATCTATACATGATCATATTTTAAATCAAACACATAATATAGTGAATGTAGCAGCTAACAACTCTGGCCATCCAGTGCCACATGACATTTAGGACTTTGGACATCTGAAAAACAGGATTGGGAGATCCCATCTGTAACAGCTACCTGGAATGACCCAGATGTAAAAAAGTGAAAACTTGAAAAGAGTTTTGTGATTGTGACTCCTTCTCGTGGTTCGCTCCAACTCCACTCTGAGTTCCTCCAATAGCTCCAAAATGGCAATGCTGGATCAGCGATATGTTTTAATGATTGTTTCCTCATTCCTCCCAAAAATGTTCACATGAGGGTGAATAATAATAACCACATCCATGTGTACACAATTACGCATAAGGACTGCTTGCACGCAGTTTCTATGAGCAAAATTGCATTCAGGTTTGATAAATCACTTTGTGGGTGCTAAATTAATATAGATACATATTCTCCTCCCAACACATGCAGAATTGCATGTGAATGCCCCATATTGCATATTCATTGCAGCAGACATACTAACTGATGCAGAAGTACTATTTTGTACCTTTGAAAGACTACCTAGTGCACACTGTTGGTAAATCAGTTTGTACATTTTCTTGCATGTGCAGTGAGTTTGCACTTGTTTTTATACATGAAAACCTTTAGTAAATCTGCATCAAAATGTTTTATTAAATATTTATCCTGTTGGGTAGTTTTAATCTGCAGTAATTATATTCTAGGAGATTCCAGGAGTTTGAACTTCTGGAAATGCAGCGGGAACCTGCAACCAGGAAGTGACTTTAGATTGCAGGTCCTCAACTGAGCACTGGGGGTTGGCTCCCAAGACAAGTCAATCTCCACTGACACAACCCATTGGTCTCAACCAGTCGTGCAGATAATAAATCTCAACAGATCTTAACAATTGAATAGTTTTAGAAGCTCAATTTCTTCCCGTCTTAAATTCAGCTTCCCTACTTTTTATGCTCAATGAGACTTGGATTCTGGTTTTGTCCTGTCAGAACTTTAAACCCAGACTTGGAATGGACTCAGGGTCATTATGCAGACATGCTCATTGGTGAACCTGGATGTTTTATTGTCTTGTACTGGTCAGGATGGGAATTACACCTAACAGGTCTTACAGAATGCTTTCTGGTCTGTGTTACAAACCTGGCAGACACCAAAAGCTCAGCATGATCACGCATGTCAGTGGATCAACTACAGCTTCATCTACAGCTTCATCTAGCTGAGTCAATATTTCATTTTTATTGTGGCAGATGAAGCTGATGTGGGTATTTTCTTTATTTTATCACAAAGCCCTTGTTTTTGTCAGCTACTGTGACAAAAATAAGCTGCAGCACTTTTTCATCCATTGACAACCCCTCCATCAGTGAATGGATTTTAGTGATGATCCAAAATCAAAGCAAGCCCGAGAGACAATCATGAGCACATTGTTGGGCAGTGAATGTGTGTCTCAGGATCCTGGTGGACGAGTCATACTAGCCTCCGTGGATGCTTATTTTCTGTGATCTCACTTCAGAGATCAAAGAAAATGACACCTCACATCTGCACTTTTGAGACAGATTGGTTTAGTACTCCATGTGGGGAGTATGAACAAAAATGTAGCTGTCCATTCTGGATTAAATGCTCTACTTTTGCTGTCCACTTTTCTTGTTTTTTTTTTTCTTTTTTGAGAGCACCATTTGTTCAGATTTTTTTCCTCCTCTTCTCAGTCTTACTCGTCTCCTCCAGCGCTGTCGTCTGTATCTCTGTTTTCTGTATACATGTATCACTGTCTTTTTCTTTCTACCGTAACGTGCCTCAAACTCTCTCGTCTGTTTTCCCAGTGGAATCACAACGTTTACCACCTGGAATTTAACTTGGTATCACATGAGGTGGCATAAGTTGCATGTCCTCATCCATTAACCCCAAACTGTAAAGACTACAAAAGCTACGTGGGATACAATGGAGACGTCCTATCAGCTTTTAAATCATAACCTTCTGTTTTGACTGTAGGTCCAGGTCCGTATGGGACAGCTTCTGGGTCAGGTCCAGGAACACGGTCCACCTGTTAGTGACCCCTGACTTAAGGGGAAGCGAGATTCCTTCAGTTTGAACATCCAACTACACTTTCATCTACAAGCAGCTAACTTGTAAGTCAGCAGGGCAAATTATTAATGATCTCTTCCCATGTTCTCCTCCTAAATACTATTTATCTCTTAGGCTATTTTGGTTCAAAGTTATATCGGTTACATAACAAAAGATATATTTACTTTCATGCTGTATTACATATTGCATCTAGTGTGTTTGATTTAAATTGTTGAGTTATTGCTATTTGCGCTACCTGCTATATTCACCTCGAATTGTCCCCTGGGGACACATAAAGTTTTTGGAAATTGAATTTGAATTTCATGTGTGGTACCCAATGAGCAAGCAGCAACCATCCCACTTCCTATTGTAGCCTATGTGAAAATGCCTTTTTTTTTTCTTGCAGTTCCTCCACTGACCACTAGATGCTGGCTCCAAAACAGAGCAATTTCCTATTGATCCATGTTAAAAGTGACAACTTTGCAGCAGAATTAAACACCTTGACTGTTTTTTTTTTTCATCTTTGACTGCATAATACATCCATGGCAACTGTACGGGGGGTGAATTTTTTTGTACCACATCAGGTAAATTTATATCAAGCAATAAAGTTTTACTTAATTAGGGATGTTGTCTTATGATTGACACATATGTCAGCGGCTAGCCCCTGGTCATCGTTTGAGCTTCTTAGACCCCTAGCATGATTTAGCCATTTAGGTGAATTTGATAAGTGAATAAGTACAAAACTAGGATAATCCTTATTTTTAAGGCAACACGATTGGCTGAGCTATTAACAAAGAAATCATCTAAAGGTAGTGTGCTTCAATTTTTTTGGTGAGTGAAATTTTTATTCATTTTATGACAGTAAAAAAGTAGCAAAATATCGGATCCTTTCAACATCCTGCTAGGTTGGCTTAATATCTTTAACATTATCTTATTAATCTTGAAATAAAATATTAATGTGACTATCTCAACATCATACATTATAGTTTGTTCAGGGAAATATATAATTTGTTGGCTTTTATCGGTGGCTAACGACTCATAACTGGCTGAGCTCTGAGGCTAAGCAGCTAAGTTTGATGACTCAGTCCCTGTTGGGAAAAGACGTGACGCAACATTGAATATATCAGGCATGCTTGCGGGTTTTCTAGTTGTAAATGGATATTCACATTTAACAACATGCGTCATATTAAAGGTGATTATGGATTTGAACATATTAAATTATTCTGAGGTTCTGTAATTACTTTTGGTGCAGGCGTAGGTTTCACATTTAATGTGAATTTCGTAAATGTTGTTGGCAAAGCAGCTGATGTTAGTCTTGATAGGTGGTTAGAACATGGTTAAAGTACAATTTTATTTTATTTTTTTGCGCTGCTGACATTTTTTAAATGTTTAATCTTTAAAACCTGTCTCAGGGGAAAGTGAAGAAAAGAAGAAAAAACAGCAAACAAGTAAGACACATAGCATTCGTGTCAGACATGCCAATGCCAGCGCCATCCTTGGCCTCATCAGAAGAGGAATGATCATACAGTAACCTGGTTCACAGTATAGATGAAGAACACAATGATCTTGTTCTCAACATAGACAAAATCAAAGAATTCATTGTGCATTTCAGGAGAAGCGCTCCACCTCTGTAACCTCTGAACATCAAAGAGACTGAGTGGGTTGATAGCTACAAGTTCACAGGCCTCACATCTCAGAGATCTGGAACTCGTTCGCTTTCTGTGTAAAATGCCTCAAGAAGACTTTCGTTATGGTTACAAATAAAGAACTCTAAATTGAAACATAAAGTCTCAGCTGGGCTAAAGACACTGCAACAAAAGCCAGTAACCTCCAGGATTTTGAGATTGCAATAGTTAAGGCAACTTCAACCAAAGTCCGCAATAAATGCGGAGGGCTGCAATTTTTTATTTATTTATTATAATTTACCGAAATGTTTATGCAATTTTTGGACAAGCAGAGGGCATTTTTAATGGACTGTAAAGATGCTTTGTTAAGCAGTTCAAAAACACGTCCCACCGTTCTGGAAGCTGTGAGTACAGAAGCTAACCGCTGTCATCTGCCAACAACAATAATGGCGCAAGACCGAACAATGTAGATGAATGTAGGTGCTATTCATTCTATACACTGTTCAATATTGTGGAGGATCACAAACGAAACTCTTCGTTGGATAGAAACTTTTATACAACAAAATATTTAAAAGCTGTGCCAATGATCTCAAAAAAGACAACTAACGGTCACAGACGCAAGTCCTGAGTTGTGGTGTTCACAGTTAACAAGATGTGTGAGAGTTTATGGTTGGAATTTCTATAATACATTCAGGTACATTTACATACATATGAAATGGAACCTCTTTTTTTTGTTTTTCTTGAGGGAGACTTAAGAAGTTTAGAAGTGTTTGATTTTTCAGTCTTATATTACTGGATTTAACCCCAAACAAACCCCTGAATTTCATAAAGTAAACACACACAAGACTTATTCTGTCAATCAAACAGTTAGTTTTAGTGATTTTCTTTCTTTATTTGTCTTTGTATCTTTGGGATCTTTGTGTTATTACAAAGAAGAGACATCTCATTGGAGATCTTATCCCAGCTTTCTAGACATATGAACACAAAAAGAAACTCCTTCAAACAATGCAACAGTTCGATGGTTAGTTTTTAGAAATTGCAGCAGTAGCAGAATAAGTTTTGTATCTAACAATAATCTACTTAAACTGAGATAGTTATATGAGTTCAAGTTGCAAAAGAATTCAGTTTGCTCTTAATTTTAAGTTACATGGTTTTACTGTTTTTTTAAACAGTTTGAATTAACTTGAATAGCATGTATTTTATATGCATTTTATGTTTACAGTTTTGAGATTTTCAGCCAAAAAATAAATAAATGTTGCAATCTTTGCCTTAATTTGCAATGTTTTCCATTTTCTTGCTGCAAAAATACAGATATAAAGCTCCGTAAAATGCACTGCAATTTATGTGAAAAGTTGCCACAAAATTAAGTATTTTTGATTGCAAAAAAATACACACAAAAAAATGAAAATAAAAAAATAAATAAATTCAGCAAGATCATGGAGGGACTGAATGGTGAAAAGACCTCAGCAGCAGATGCATCTCATCAGGCAGACTGGACTTATGAAAGTCCTTCTCTTTAACCTGAGAATCCAAGTTTTCACAAGGACGATCACCTCTCATCTCATACTGTTCAAGTGGGTTGACTCAGGTTATGAGCTGAGACACCATAACTCTGTAAACATCAGCACACCTTCCACAGGTTTTGGGGTTTGTTTGCAACAGCATTTCTATCAGACTGGTAGCACAGGACATAAAAGACAGAAAGAAATACATCATTTCACACTCCACTCAAACCTGACAATTAAACACTTCACTGACTACTCCCTCCTTTCATCCATCCATCCATAATGACTTTGTTCTGACACAACATGTAACAGTGTAATAAATCATGTGCACCATGAGTGATCAGCTAACTCACGTGCAACATAACAATTCACTTTTGTTAACAAATCAACATCAACATCATTTCACAATGTCATCATTATTATTATTATTATTATTATTATTATTATTATTATTATTATTATGTATTTTTTAAATTTTATTTATTATTTCATATATTTATTTATTTTAGTTAAAGAGCTTTGCTTCTTTTATTTTGATATTGGCTTTATTCTTATTTTATGTATGTATTCATATTTCTTTCTGCACTTTCTTGAAACAGCTTTGTAATGCTTTCTTCAGTGATGAGTTATGATTTTTTTTTTATTTTCTGTCTATTTTCTGTCAAATCAAAACCATAAACTTTTTTTTTCAATATTTATTCATTGCTAAAATAATTTGGCTTTAGATGTGACTGTTTTCCATTAATCTTATAAATATGTGTAAATAATGTCATCGGGTTATTTGGGCTAGCATATCACAGCCTACGCTCTGGTGTTTCTAATAGATCTGAAAGTGTTTGTTTTTTTGTTTTTCATAAAGAAGAATAAAAAAAAACTTAGCACTTAGTACTCTAAAGTATTTTTTTAAATGAGAAAAATAAATAAATAAAAATGACTGGGAAGGAACAGAGGGGAAGAAGAGATGAGAGAGGAATATGAATATATAGAGCAGAGAGAAGAGGGAAACACAAAAGGAGGAGAAAATAGAGAGGGAGTAATAGATCTAGAGCAGAGAACATGAAACCCCAGAGGAAGAGTGGGTGAACAGAGAAACAGGAGTTGCTTTTCATACTTTCATTTAAGGATAAAATCAGCAGCTGAAATGTAATGTGTTGCAGAAGACAAAATATGAATAACGGCATTCCTCTCCTCATTAAAATGCAGTCTGTTATGCGTATGGACTTCACACGTTTGCATGAGCTTAAAAATGTGTGTCTATATCAGTTTTTATTTTAAATATGTGATTTAACTGAGGCTTGAGAGCAAGAACAGACAGAAAAAAGGATAACCATTACAAGAAAACACATTTCTTCCTCATTTCTTGATAAATAAAATATATTTGGAAAAAAATGGACCTGATTATTTTCTAAACCCTGGCTACAGCCCTGAATGTACCTGTGGAAACAGCAATAAAACTACATTCTGTTCCTTTTTTTTTCTTTTTTTTCCCACTATTTCAGCTCTTAGTTAATAGTTTAGACTGTCTTCCTACTGAGTGTAACTTTCAGTTTACTCCAGATGTGCTCAATCTGCTGCATCAGGTAACACACTCTTGCGATGTAAAGTTTTCAGATTAATAATTTAACGAGAACGTTTACAGAATGTGGCACTCAGATGTCACTGTTGGTTTCACTGAGGACACACAGGACAGTACAGAGGGAACCGCCAGCTACAGTTGGGATAAAACTGTCCTCGATAATAACACGGCTGAGCGGTAAGCAAAAACTCCTGTTGCACAACACACTTCAAAAAGCACAAGGGCATCTGTGAGGGCTGGCTGTGATACTGTTGTCCTCCTGTGCTTAAACTAGTCAAGCATTAAATAACGTGTGAACACAGTCTGTCACTCCCTAATTGGATATGTAAACCACACCTCTGCTTTAAGAGAAAAGAAAGTCACTAATCAAACAACTGTGGACTGTATCAGAATGTTCAGCCAGTACATCGGCCATGTTCATGGTCCACATTAGCTGCTGGGTTCTGGGAGACGGGCCTAAAAGGGAGCCAGAAACACGTCCTCAGACAAACAGGCCTGCTATCTGCTGTTAGATTTAGACTGGTTATTGTTTACTGTTTTTATTTTCAGTTCATAAGTTATGTGATGTTGCTGTCCTTCACAACACAGAAAACCGTTTGTCACAAAAGCTTTTGCAGGAAACATCAAAACTTTTGATCCAAGAGCAGATACGTCCAGTTTCTCATATGAACCTACGAAAAAGTAACTTGCTGGGAAACTATTTTACATTGTAGGTGTCTGCTTCTCTGGTATTATTCCTCCTCACCACCTTGAACATCAAACATTCAAAAGCACACATTATTACCTTCAGATAAATCGATGGGCAAGTGAAAGCCCTGGTTACATCCCAAAACAGATTAGTAATGTTTCACTGTCCATTATCTCTACACCTGCTGTGGTCCAAATGCTTTTCTACAAAATGCAAGAAGTACTAGTGTTTGGAAGAAAAACATGGTAAACCACTTAGGAAAAGAAAAAGAGAAACTTTTGAAACTCAAGAACTTATTTTGAGCACCCTTCTAAGATGGTAGATTGCTCATTCAAAATACATGTAATATCTGAACACTTCATAGAGAAACTAGTTCAAATTAGTCTCGTTCAATACTGAACTCAACAAGATGTTACTTCTACATAAATATAAACCCAAACAAAAGCTTCAAAACAAATTTCAATGAAACCAGATTTTTCAGCAAAAAGCCCTCAGACCCTGCAGCTCAAGAAAAATGAAACTAATCCCACTTTCTTTCTCTCATTGTTTCAGTTTTGTTCAAATAAGTTTGTCAAGTTTTCAGAGTGAGAAATAGATATTTTTACATTTATATTTAAAAAGAGAGTGTAACAAGTTTAAAGGTTTTTTGTTGTATGCTGAACAATAGCAATGATGGAAAACACACACACACATATATATTTGTACGTATATACTTTTGTCTTTGCAGGTATCTCTGGATTAATCTTTTGGTGCTCCTTGACATCTGTTCTTTTCTTCTCAGCCTCTAACCTGTCGATGCAGATGACCCACCTTCATGAGCCTGGTTCTGCTGAACAATGTTTCCTGTTAAATTACTTTTGCCTTTTGAATTGACGCAGATTATAAATGAATTGTAATAAACTTGGATTTGATTGACATATAATTAGAGTATAATTATAATTAAACTATATCCATTAACAGGACTGTTTCTGTGTAATGTGCTATGAGATGATATTTGTCATAGATTTTCAAAATAAAAAAAAACGAAAAAGAAAAAAAAAGAATTTGATAGAATTGGATTGCACTGAATCTTCATTTTGATTTCATCGTGAGAAAGCAGAGTTAGTGATTACAAAAGCAGTATGTATGCTTTGCAAATCAGCTTTGACAGTGATCACAAATTATTGAAGTTCTTATGCACTAAGTGGCCTGGTTAAAAAATAAAATCCCTTTTTCTGGCAGTAAAAGCTCTATTAAAAGAGATTTTGTTCCAGGTTTTTCTTTTTTCTTTTTTTGGCTGTATCCCCCATGACTAGTTGACATGTCCAATCAGAGATGGTAAATGTATGAAGCTGACTAGAGTAGAGCAATTTTGAATTCTTGGCTCAGTGGAGAGCGGGGAATAAAAAGATCCTTGTGGATAACATGACTATATGGGGCACTGTCTTTGCAAAGATGTATTTTTACTCATGGCGTCTCATCACCTTTCACAAACATGAAGGCGACAAACAGAAGCAAAGTAGATTCAGTCTGTTGCAAAATCAAAGTTGAGAAACTGAATTTCATTGTGCAACGCGAATTCTAATGTGCTAAAACACTGAATGCTCAAGATTACCTATTATAGCTGAGCTGCAGTTCATAGTCTTTCTTGTCTCATGAGAATCTCTCTTTGTCTGTTTTTTCCCCCCTTTATCTCCTGCTCTTGGAAGGAGAGCAGAAGACAAAGACTGTGGCAGTGACAAAGACAAAATGTCCTTTATATTAAGATTCTGTGCAATATCTGGCAATAACACAAACCTGAAACATTACATAAAGGCAAGTGATAATGTCTTGAGTTTAACAGATAAATGAAAAAAAGATCTCTGTAAGAGTATGTGAGCTGCATCATCAATCAGCTTTATACATTACTCTGTCTGCAAGTGAATTGCTTTTTGGTCTGACTGTTTGGACATCTGCACCATGGCTTGTTGAGCTGTTTTGTTTGTATGTTTGTTTGTTTATTTTAGTAATTGTAGTATGACTGTTTTGGGAATTTAATTTATTAGATAGGACCACCCTTGGTCTGTATGTGTTTAACGATCATGAAGACTGTAGGCATGGTAACGGATAAATCCTGCAAAAACAATCTATTCTGCACAGAAGGACGATGTTCCTGCAGGTTTGCTGTAAACATCTTACTCTCTTACAATACTGCTCAGCTTCCTGTTGTTCTGGATTGTTAGCAATGAAGGAAAGCAATTTTGCTTCCCTCCATTTTTGGGGAAAAAAAAAAAACAGCAATTTGCCCTAAAATTTTAACAAATTGCCATGCCATACACCATCATTATGCTTGTGATGGCAGCTATCTCTCGACTGTGGTAAACATACATCTCTCACTCCAACTGAAAACCTGTCAACTACCTGAACACCACTCATGAAATAAAAAAATAAAAAAAATATTCCAATTTAACACATGCAAAGAAAGATCAGCATGTAGTGTGAAGTGGTTGCCATGGCATAGCTGGT
>JBAMYA010045533.1:0-11652 GCA_037176975.1 Arrhamphus sclerolepis
CATGGTCATGACAGCATCAATAATGTGTAAAAGTATGATCCGGATCCTGGCAATATTCTGGATACTAAGATCCGGAAAAAAAGTCGGGGGGGTTATCATCTTTTTCAACACTGTGAGGTACCAAATGAAGATACAGACGTGCAAAAAAGAAGTATGTCAACGGATTTGACGTATCCTCAATAGTTATGGAGCCAGATCCAGAAGAAAACCACCATTACAGAAATGTCCATTTTCACAAATAACTATTGAACTAATAATGATATCAATGCAATTCCAGTTGCTAAGTGTATGTTTACATGGTCAAGGAATCCAATATAATGAAATAAATGCAGGAGTGATACTTTTGGGTATAAATCACAATATGTGGAGGAACTGTGCTGCTTGGCGGAGGTCTGCGCTCTCTGAGTGCTTTTCTGGTTAAAATATTTTCATGTTAAAAATTGACAGGAGGGTCCAACAGAACCCTATTGCCTTCAATGAGAAGATGGTTGGATGGATGGATAAAAATTGGTATGCATTTAAAATAATATAAATATGAATGGGGAAAATGAACTTGAAATTCAAGAAATCTCAATAAATGAGACCAGGACAACAGAACAGTTATTATGATCACTATACCCGCTCCTGTCCTCTCACATATTAGTCACACGCTCTGTATGTCATAATATGAAGTCACATGAGGACATGCCATGGCAAACCTATATCACATCTCTCCTGACAACAGTGCCAAACATCTGAACTGAGCGTTGCCGGGGGATCTCTGCTGTGGATAAACGCGATTATCACCCTGTCCTCTGTCTGTCTGTCTTATCTGCCCTGCTGCAGACTGCGCAGAGACAGAGGGATCCTTAAACAAGGACAAGAGGGGGAGAGAGCGAGAAACAGACCATGGGGATTGAGAAAAGAGAGAATTAAATGGAATAGAGGGGAAGGGGGGCAGAGAAGGGAGAAAGAGCTTGAGGAGGGTGCAGGGTGTAGAGAGAACTAAATTAAAAAGTGAGCAGGGTGGGATTTTAGTGGGGGGGGATAGGGGGCATTGGGGAGCCTTTTGGTTTTAACCAGGGGTTTTGTATATGCACAAAGAGGAGGGATCTCTGCATTATTTATAATTCCAGCTTGAAGGGAAACATAATAAGCTTGAGGAAGACGGAGTCTGTGGCCTATATTCATGTTAGAAACACTTCCCCCTTTCTTCTAAGATCACAAGACGGAGCCGGCAAAATCACAGAAAGACCGGGATGCTCTAAAAAGAGAAGGGGCGGAGAATGAAAGGCTCCCCTTGTTTGTGTCTGTGTTTTTATAGATGCCCAGCAGATGTGATATCACCTGTCAGAGTAAAAGCTTTCTCTGCACAGATAGGCCCTACATGTCATTGAATCATGATGCCTTTATGCGGTTTGATATGTCGTTTAAGGGGTACAAATTGATGCAATGAAGCCCCCCCCTTTGTGGTAGATCACTTCCCTGACCAAGATCCTTTATCCATGTTACTGACCTTTGTTTTTTCCTCCCTCTCCTGAAAAACCCTCCACTTCACTTATTACACAATAAGATCAAGCCACCATCAGACGTGCTAAGCTCAGTGGCAGCCATGGTTACACAAGAAAACAAGGTGCTCTTTGTAGACCTGAACTGCACTTGCACACTGCAATAGTTGTTTTTGTCTGATCCCAATACATATTTGTGTTTCACTTCACACAAATGGTGCCCACTGTTCAATGTCTGCATCTATTCCTATCTGAAACTAAATGCAGAAAAATATTTTAAGATGTTTGCCTTTGTGTATTATCAGTGTTGAAAAGTGGCCTCAACATCCTGTGTTTTGAATCAGATAAAAATAGGAATTTCATGCACCACCTTGCCCACAGCATACACAAAACTTGCAGCAGACATCCTTTGTGTTTCACTCTGAAGACTTTGAGTCCCTGTTGTGTTTTGTCTGAAGGGGTTCAGATTATAGTAAACCTCATTGTTGGGGCTGATCTGGGGTCGAGATTAAGGGCAGATCTGGTGCTTATGCATGTGTCTGTCTCTGTTGTGTGCTCATGTGCAAGGAGGCATCTTAAACTGGGGTAAGTTCCCACCAATATCCCTCACCCGCCCACTTCCATCCTTCTGCCCGCTCACATGGGGGTGCTAAAGCCCCGCCTACAACCCAGCAGGTGGCAGATGGTGCAAGTGGCACACTGAGTATCAGACAGAGGAAAAATAGCCTGTACACTCACACAGATATACACACTGAGGAGGGTTGAAGTATTGTCAGTAGTCTGACCCATGATATAGTACTGTATGTTCACCTTAAAAGACCTGCAACTGGCCTGCAGAGCTTTCTGACCTGCCTAGCAGACACTGCTTTTACAGCTTTTGTTTTCAGGTTGCTCTTGAAGGTCATATTCAACATTAGCAGGCTGTTCTTTGTTTTGTTTTGTTTTTTAAAGAGAGAGAAAGAAAGAGAGAGAGAGAGAAACTGCTGACATTTATTTTACCAGCAGATGACCAGTCAGTCTGTCAGACGGCCAGGATTATACGCAATCAAATCCAGAGCTGACGAGGTAACAGGGTCAATCCTCTGTATGATCCAGCTGCCATCTGTGTGCTCGTTCTGGTTACTGGGCTGCTTTGTGCTGTACAACATGATGTAATACAACCTGGGCTCGCAGTGATTCATATAAATAAATATGGGACTCAGACAAAGCCTGGCAACGCGTTTTACACACAGTGAAGCTGGGCAGCACATCAGCAGCATCCCTGGGCACATTTCAGTAGTTAACCATTAGAAACGTGCCTGTAAAAGCAAGTTTATCAAATAGATTTTTACATGGGTTTATAATTAACTAGTCTTTGTGTATAAGGAAGTGGGATCACAAAAGGAATCAGTTTACAACGTCTCACAAAGAAACATGAGGTAGAAATGTAACAGTGCCAATATTTATTGGTAGAAATGGTGAGTGTCGCAAAATCCATGACTGCCAGGAAAGGTCATCTCTAACCATGTGCAACGTTCTGGAAACATAGTTATACATTCTGTCATGGTTTCAAGTTGAATCTTTATAAACTCTGAGGGAGTGTTTTTTACATCTGAAGTGACAGCAAATGAACTTCAAGAAGGAGTGAGTTAAAAACCCTCACCATGGAGCCGTTGTTAATATAAAGCTCACAAGATTAACGGTTTAGTCACTATAACAGTTCTTTGTCTTATCGAGCAAAGAGCAAATTCACCAAGTCCCCAAGATGTTTGCAACCAATTTCTTTGTCTTTTAGTTGAGTTGATTATTATTATTATTATTCAATTCAATATAGCTACTAATGTGCGTGAAGGTTTTGGGCAACTAGTGTTTGGGTATGTTGTTCATTGTTATAATTATTAAGATACTGTATAAAAGAAACGGTTAAGCTAAATTTCAAGAAAAGCAGCAAAGATGTGATGAAAGGGCAAAAGAAAACCTAATTAAATATTGGAGTGGATTCAAACTCCTTACTCAACAAGAGTGCCCAGACAGCACATTCTCTATTAAGGCCAAAGCTGCTTTTTGCATTTTTAACTAAGGCCGTCCTACTCTGAACCAAAACTTCAAGGAGCTCTCAAGAGTTAAAACTACCCTACGTCTATAATAGATGGTAAAGAATGTAAGCTTCTGCTACTGATGTCTTTGCCGCAAAATGGTAATTCATTTTAGCACTTAGCAAAAAATGTAAGCCCATGAAAAGACTCAGAAATATAATTCCACTGAAATGTTGGTGTGGATAGGATCCTCACAGACAAATGCAGGTAATTTGAATGTTTCAGAAAAGGTGTAGGAAATCATCTGTCCAGGTTTCTCCTTCCAGGGTCGGCGTCTTGTTATAATTCCATGCAAGTTGACAATCAAAAGGAAAATCTGAAAGGAAGTGAGTTCATGGCTTCTCTTTCTCGCAGTGTCCAACTTTTTAAATAAATATCTAAGTAATCTCGGTCTAGTTCTATGGAATCAGAAGCTATTAACTCTGCATGTGTCTATTGACAGAAGTACTGCATCAGAGATCACTTGTATGGTAAATGGCTTGCACTTATATAGCACTTTACAACTGTATTTCTACAGCACCAAAGCACTTTACACTGTAAGCATTCACCCATTCACACACCAGTTGTCAGCAGAGCTGCCATACAACGGCACTGGCCAGATTCAGTGTACCCAGGAAGGGGCTTGAACCAACAACCTTCAGGTTCATGGCTGAACCCTCTACCACTGAGCCACCTTCCCCACCCTCACTTCTAAGAAGGTGGCAGTAATAGATTCTTGTACAAACAGTCATTTTTATACACTTTCAATGTTAAATTACCTCCATTTGTCCAGGGACTCTATTAACACTATCCCTGAAGTAGAACAACATTTTTGAGTCTTGTCTGAGGCTTAAAGTAGCCCCAAGTGTTGAAATTAATTGCTATCTTGCTGCAAATACATAATCATTTCTCACTTCAAACTCATTTGGTCCCCAGCCAAATGCTCCTTACCATCTGATAGTTTCCCCCACATCCTTGAAATCAACTTGTGAACCTGCACAGAAATAAGCAGCTATGGTTGATGGATGGATGGATCCTTGAAATCAACACCAAGTTTGTCTGTAGCTTCACTTTAGACAAACTAAACAGACAAATTGCAACAATCACTTACATCCACTTCTAGCCTTGGTGGAGGAAAGATTTTCTGTCAGGGAGCTGGATTTGGATGAGAACTATGTGTCCTGAGGGCCTTTAGTTTCAGACTAATATATTATCTTTTAGCAGGCTGAAGTAAAGCTGTGTCTTTGTCCCTGGAGAATGTTTCTAGATACAATTCTAATCAATTTAGTCACTTTAAACTTTCTTCTGGCACCGGTAAACAGGACAGAACTACAAATTATGCAGTTGTTTACATCAGGACTGTAACATTAATATCTTCTTATGTTTTAGACTTTATTTGATAACACTCTGAAATCTCTTAAGGCATGACGTCAAAGTAGTCGTACCCTTCATGAGAGTGTAATACTACCTGTGACTGACAGTTTTATCTCCTTTTAATAGCTGCTTGGACAGGAGATGGAGGCAAAGGAAGATGTACTGAGTGTGAGAGGGAAGAAAATGTCAGCTGAGTGGTTGATGAAAGTACACCATTCCTAGCTGATGGAGGGGGGGTAACCTGTCATTTATAATGCATATTTATCAGAACAAGCACACAGCTCAGATTAGAACTGATTTTCTGACTGAGAATGAAGATCTATGGTACACGTCATAAATTATTAGCCTCAACAACTGCAGACATAGTGCTTTGTGTGTTAGTGATTTGAGCTGATGCTTCATTTATCAAGGTCTAGTTGAACGCTAATTAGAAGGAAACTGACAAACCGCAGTCAGCTGAAAGTCACCACCTCCTGTTTGTGTATATACATGTGAAGGAAAAACCCTCAAACATCATCTTGAACCACCAATACGACACGTTGTTGAAAGTTTTTTGCTGTCTGAAAATACATTGTTGCTACGTGACCTAGTTTCATGGGGCGGCAGCAAAAACAGTAACAGGTCTTTCTTTCTGCATTCATAGAACAGATTGACATGGCAGAAAAGGATGCTGGATTTGAACCCACGACATGACATGCGACTTGCCAGAGTAGCTCTTGAGTAGTCAGATTATAACACATCATTTTGTGGTGCTTCAGTGGACGACTGCTTGGATTATTTTTGCCATATCAACACAGAGAAGAGAGGCTGCAGGAGAAAAGCAAAAGGCTGCAACAAACAGGCCGCACAAGCAGCAGTGGTGCCAAGTGATGATGTTACGATTCAGAAAAACTGGGTCACCGCTCTGTAATGTATACAGAGACACAATATTTATCTGCACTGAAGAAACTAAGAGGAAACTGTGGGTGTGTGAAGACAATAATGCCTATTTTTAGCTTTTGACTTTGATAACATTTTCAGCCCTTTAGCCCCTAAAATAAAGAATGAAAATACAAGCAAGTTTTAATGCTACATAAATGAAACAGAAAGAAATGAACTTATTATTCATTCTCAGTGAACGGCAGACTTGGGAGAGAGGCAGAGAATACTTGTCAGAGACGTGCTGAAAATGATTTTCAATCCCGAGGCAGAAAGCAGTTTTTCTTACTGCAGCTCCTCTCTGGTGACATGTAACACAACCGATCACTGGTTTAAAGGGACTACAGAAGTGAGTGGGATGGGGGAAAAAAAAGCTTTGTGAATACTGATTTATTTCTAACTGAATTATGGTTTGGTGTTTCTGCGATGTGACTAGGATCTTAGTTTAATATTTGTGCCTGAGCTCAGTATCATTTTAGCTTTGGTTAAGATTTTTTAGCAATTTTTCATACTACGTGGCGGTAAAACCGGAAAGTAGGCTGCAATTTTTGAAATGGATGTTTAAAGGTAGGATGAGAGATTTTTGGATGACAACATGTCTGTTGATATTTGAAACAAAACATTACCAAAATGCAGAGAAAAAGACCAAGGTTTGTTGTCTTTTTTCTATTTTTTTTTTTTTCTTTACATTGTACTCGCAAGATGGGCAGCTGATGGAAGGATGAGGAGAGATAACTTTGAAATCATGCAGAATCTCTATCTCGTAACGTTTACAATTTTACATGAAATAAATTCAAACTATTCACTTTTACTCTGGGCGTCAGTCCACATTAAAATCAAATGATACCTGATAGGTGCTCAAGTTGATGCCTGACTAAATATCACCTGCTGTTGTTGGCGGCAGCTCAAACTCAGCAGCAACAATTGAAAGAAACCAAACTGGTTATAATCATTTTCATTATCATATGGTTTAAATGAAGTCAGGATTCTGGTAACACAGTGATGGAATATGTTACACATCCACACGTACATTCGGGGGGCCAATAGCAATAGCAACTTTTTCGTAGGGGTCACCACAGTAGGGAATTCTTTCCTGCGATCTGATTTGGCATAGGTTGATAGGTTTCAGATGCCCTTCTTGACACAACTATCCCCATTTATCCAAGCTTGGAAAGTTTGAGGAAATCCCTGCACTTGCTGACAATAAAAAGCAAACCACGGGACTTTTAACCCTACACGCACAAAGCATTTGGACACAGTCTAAAAGTCAGAAGTCAGTATTTGTGTTTATCTTTCAAATTTAGACTTCATAAATAAGCCCATCCTCACGTGTCTCATCTGTAGTAGCTCAGAGACAATAGTTTTTAAGATGAAGAAAAGACTAGTGAGCAAAGTAACTAAATATCCAGTTTGTTGCCTCTGTTTTGGTGTTTGGTACATTTGTTTGATAGTTCCTTATATTCAGCACCAAAAGTAGAGAGCCCCTTTCAGAGGTGGACTGGACAGACATGAAGCATGCTATGTTCTGCAGAGATCACCATTACATTTTCCATCATTGTGGAACTGACTGGAATAGATGAAATGAAACAGAAAATAATGTGAAAAGAAGATCATGTGATCACGACTGGGATCTACTGTATTATTCTGAATTTAAATCTGGCATTCATAAGACCTTGACGGCATATCTTCTGATATTGTGCGCATTGTTTGAGCTGCACTGTGGATATAACCATCTGAATGTCTAAATCTAATGTGTCAGCCCCGGACACCTCTTCTCACCTCCTTCTTCACTGCTTCATATGTTCATCTTCATTTAAATTATGCCATAAAAGGGTCATAAACCACAACGACTTACCTGTATCTAATCTATATCTTAATGGGGCATAACGTGGACGCAGAGGTGGCACGAGTTGGTAGAACTACAAAGTCTCTACAGCTACTGCTGCGAGAAGCCATTGGGTTTCAATAAGGAACTGAAATCCATCAGAATTCCACCCTTGTGTAAATGATTCATTTCTCCACAGGACAGAAATGTAAACGCACATCAGCACTACCAAGAAAAATTACCAGCAGTAAGGTGTGTGTCATATGGACACAGATTATATCACAGTGTGCTGCTCAGGGCTGTGTGTTCTCTCAAGCAACGACAACATTAATCATATCTGACTAGGCTGCTGAACATCCATGTAAACCCTTCCCCCATTTCCTAAACAACTCTGAACTCTACCCTTCCTCTCTCTACAACCCTACACTCACCAAAACTCTCTTGAATATACGTCTTTCCTCAAGTATTACCTGTTTATAGATTGTTCTGGTATCAAATGGGCTCTTTCTATCATGTGCTAATCTCTCATTTTGCACATTTCAAAGTCAGAGCGGCTCAGTCCAAACATAAGGCTAAATATTCTTAGCTGATTGTAATGCGTGCTATTTCACCCTCTAACGTACATGCCGTGACAGTAACTCTCATATGAACAGCACACAGACATGGGTTCAGCGTCAGCAAAGCTACTAGCACTTATATTCAGGGCACAGATGGAGTTCTGACGTCAGTAGGCCATGATGTCGTCATCGTCTGTCATCTGCATTTTCTAAAATGCTGATGCACACACGTGCATCCGTCAGAATGTAAGCACAAAATGAATGCTGGTGGTTTTCTGTCACAAAGAGACATGAGAGGTCTCACTGACACCCTCGTAAGTGTTAGGTACATGACACACTGCAGCTGCTATGAACCAAGGCTGCATTTATGTTCTCACCTAAGCCTTTTATGCCCTCACCATCATCTGCTCTACTCTAATTTCTGGTTTTTACATTTTCTCTTTTTTTCTAGCCCCTAATCCATTTTTAATCCATTTTCCCAATGGAACTTGCATCTTTTTAGCTATTTTTTTAGGATCCTGTTTTTCTTTCACTTCCATTCATGAGCCCTGCCTTCATTCATAAAATATAGTAATGCTGGCATCTGCAGGTCATTCAGTGAAATGCAGGATTATCTTGGTCTCGCTGTTCAAAGTCATTGCTGACTACCGTCTCAAAACAAAGACAGCTAAATCTGGAATTAGGTGAGTTTAACTCAAGAGTCTGTTCTATCATTGCTCTGTTGAAGCTTCCTAACACATGTTATGAATATTAACCAGGGAAGTGTTTTAACTTGTGGCCTCAACAAAAGTACTTTGTTTCTGCTGACTCATTGTCACGACATATTGTTGTCGTGGTTCAGTAGTAGGTGGGACAGTTAAAACATACCAAAAAAAAAAAGATAAATATAATATTACAGTATTCAGTATAATCACACACACACAATCAGAGGATGGAGCAACTTTGGGGAGATGTCTGGAGTGGCATTACAATTGTTTATAATTCCCTGTCCATGTCTTTGGAGCAGGATGGAATTAAACACTGCAAAAAGAAAAATGCACTCTTGGATACTGCATTACTTCTATCTACCCAGGATTAATCGTGATTTACAACTGTTTGACAGTCAGTGGAATCACAATTGCCTCAGAACAGCTCGCTCTAAGGTTGAAAAGTAGCAGATCACAGTATTACAAGACTACCCATAAAAGATTTATTTTTCTATATTCATCAGAGATATAATTCTAACAACTGCAGGGAGGCCAGAAAAGGGTATATTATGTTTGGCAAAGACAAAAGCATGCCACCACTATGAGCAACTTACTTTGCTCTTTTATTGAATTATCTCTATATTACATGAAATATTACATAAGAGAAATGAATACATTTTTATAAGGGTCTAAACATTTTCAACTTTTATTCTTAGGACTGAAAAACTGACGTATTTGATTTCTGTAGAAGTCACTTTGTTCCTGAAGGTCTGGTGAGTGGATTTGTCTGCCCTTCTTGGACTGCCTGCCCATGTCCAAACCTCTGCCTGCCCTCAACCTTCCAGTCATGCATTTGGGTCCTGTGATTCTGAACATCTCGTCTGGAGGAGTCCTGGAAGATCTTCAATGGGACGTACAGTCTTGATCTCAACATCACTGAGAAGAGACAGAAGGATTTGACTCTGCCTCCACCCACAGAGGATCTGTGCTTAGTTCTCTAAGATGTTAAGGTCGACATATTTGGATGGAGCAGAGTCAAAGCTTTTTGTACACAACATGCATATCAGAAAGCACAAATTTTGATGCAAAAGTCTTCTATTTTTTTTGCGGAAAAAATATTTGTATATTTTATATATATTTAAAAAAAAATCAGGATCTCACCTTTTCTGAATAAAATAGCTGAAAGTATGTTGGTCAAAAGACTGTGTTGCTCCGAGGTCTAGTGGCTTCTACAGTTTCACGGACTTAAAATGTATTTATACAACACACAGCAGCCAATAAAAGTACAATTTTTCTATTTTGTTATTAGTCACATCACAAAACAGGGCACTCTGGCTAAGAAAATACATCAAACTAAAGGAATCTTACACAAATATTAATTATCTTAATCCACATCTTAACACACTGAAATCCTGAATAAAGATCAAAAAATAAAAAGCTGTTTTATGTTGTAGACCGGAAGTACGCGTTAACATGAACTGTCGCCTTAACACAGCTCTTGTTAAAACAACAGTACGTGTTATCGTGTATAGTTGTATTAACAGAGGGGTGAGGAGTTTTGGCCCTGTAGGCCTTCCATACTGCCACTTCAAAATCAAAGATATGTATAATTATCATAAAATATTTTAAAGCATATATTGAATATCTGTGTCATACATATCTTGTGTTTTTTAAAGGTGACTGGAATAACAATCCTAAAGCCAACAAGTTCAAGTGTATCTTCAGAAAGCTGATGGCCTGGTAAGGGGTTAAACCACGCAGAGGCAATGTCACTGCACAGGATGACAGAGTCCCGACCAGCTACACCTGTTAGCTATAGGTATGTATACATATATATTTGGCACCCCATACACAATTGCTGGTGCACTGCTGCTAAAACCATCAGAACTTTTTGCTCCCTTGACCTGGAATATTTGGCGGTGAAATGCAGACCCTTCAAGCTGGTAAGAGAGATCTGCTCCATTATGATTGTGGCCTTCTACATCCCACCAAGAGCTACTGCTAAGTTAGCTCTGGAAAAGCTCTTCAAAAACAACGACCCACCAGCCAGCAGATCAGCAGGGATCCATCCCTGCCTGACATCTTAAACAGCTTCTTCTCGAGATTCAACACCACCAGAGGCAGAGTAACTGTTACTCTCCCCAACTCAGGGAGCAGCACCAGCCCCGAACCCTGCAGCTCCACCAAGTGACTTCTTCCCTGAGGAGGATCAACACCAGAAGAACTGCGGGGCCACATAAGGTGTCGGGGAGGACTCTGAGGTCATGTGCTGAGCAGCTGGCAGGGGTCTTTCTGGACATTTTCAACCTGTCCACTGTTACTGTCTGCCTCAAGTCCTTCATCATCGTGCCTGTACCTAAGAATTCAATTCAATTCAATTCAATTTATTTAGAATGCACCTATTTACAACAAGTCATCTCTAGGCGCTAAGAAGTCAGCTGTGACCTGCTTAAATGATTACCGCCTAGTCGCTCTGACTCCAGTCATCATGAAGTGCTTTGAGAGGATCCTACTAAGACACATCAAAGACAGCCTTCCTGCTGGTCTGGACAGGCACCAGTTTGCCTACAGGGGGAACAGGTCCACAGAGGATGCTGTCTCCATAGCACTGCAGACAGCCCTGACTCACCTGCAGCATCCTGACACCTATGTCCAATTCAATTCAATTCAATTTATTTATTTATATAGCGCCTATTTACGACAAGTCATCTCTAGGTGCTTTAGAAACCCAGAGCTTGACCCCCGAGCACA
>JBAMYA010045534.1:0-11652 GCA_037176975.1 Arrhamphus sclerolepis
CTCAAAGGAAAGTTTGTTGGGAAGGCCGCAGAAGAGGGAGAAAAAAAAAAGGAAAAAAAGAAAGCCAGAGTTTTGGATTTTCCTTTTTTTTTTTTTTTTTTTTTTTTTTTTTTAATGCTGTTTATCTCCCTTCCCCAATTCCTTCTTGGTGTGTGCACCAGCTTGCTCTCCCAGGTCCCACTGCCAGCATTGGGAGCACAGAAACATCGATCTTCCTCTAATAAGTTGGGCCATGCCTCAGCAGTTCTGCATGCCCCTCCCTCTCCCATCCCTCCTCTCTTGTGAGGGAGGGAGATGGAGGAAAACCTGTTGGGGTTTAGCTCCTTTAAAATGCTGCAGGGCGCTGCTGTGCTGCACTGCACTCGGCACAAGCACGTGAGAGCTGTGAAGGGAGTGAAATACTCTCTCACACTTGCAAACATTTTGATAATGCAGTAACCAGCTGATACTCTGTCTGTACTGCAGCTTCAACACTTCACATCAAAATGTGAAGTATTAATTTTACTCAAACATAAGATTTCCAAAACCTAGGAAACACTAAGGTTTAATGCTTTACTTCAGTGTTGCACGCACACACACACACAAACACACAGTTATGAATGTGGACATTGATCACTGTATCACATCCTGTAATGGTGCATTGACTGATGAGATTAGCTTTTGTTAATATCTCACTGTTTCTACCTAGGCCGTAACTTCAGATAGGGAGTATGGTATGGCAGTCGTTGGAGGCATGTCAAACTTCCAGAGTGTGTATGGACACACACGGGCTGAAATCAAAGCTGTACACTCAAGTTTATGTCTGTACCAACAGCAGATACAGAGGAAGTGTTGAATGTTTTCAGTGGCATCATAAACCTTCACTGGTGCCAAGGCCAGAGGATCTGATTGTGGTTATAATGAACAGCTTCCAGGTCTGAGTGTGTGGAGTTATGTAACAATGGGGGCAGGGAGTTCTTGAAACCGGCAGCGTTGTCCTCAGGACAACGATTTGAACTTCATGGTTTTTCTTTGTCTGTTGACTTTATTGACCATATTTCAACATGTGTTACAGAATGTTGTTTTTCTTGTCACCTTTTCAGTTTTCACTAACAGGTGTGTAGCATGAAGGAGACCTTTTCAAGGAAATCAAGGAAAAGTCTGTTATTTCACTGATAGTGGGGGTAGCTGTTAATCTGGCATTAAATTATGGCAATAAGTCATATCCTTATGATATTGCTAAATAAATTTGTCCAACTGAAGATAGATGGCATTAGATTTGCCCAAAAGGAAATTTTAGATGACCATTTTTTTTCCGTACTATTGTGCTTGATATCTTTTGACAAAAAATGTACAAAAGAATAAAAAAAAACCAAAACATTTATTTTTAACCGAGGAACTGAATATAATACATCAATGTTCAAGTATTAACGTGATTATATCACACTGTTTCTCACTGATTTGCAAGTATCCATAAGATATTTATATGGGACAACTGATGAGTTAATAAGTAATAGTGATTTCTGTCTTTTGGACTAAATTGCAACAGGAAGACGGTTTTTATTTTCTGATACATCAATCATGAGCAGGAACATTGTAAATAAAGTTGTGCAATGATAATGAGAGATTAGGCCTCAATGATGTAGTCCTTAGTTTTCCCCATAACACCAGTCTGGGGAGTGACTTCAATTTAATATTTTTTTTTCCTTTCTTTTGTTTTTTTAATTATTAAATATTTCGATAAAACTCATATTTAACTGGATTTTTAGAAAGGAAAGCAGCAAGTCTGAGTATTTGCTGATCTTTCATCAGTTAAAGAGGTGCTAAAGATCGAATTTAATAATGGCTCACGTTCAGGGTAACATGTAATATTCTGGCTCTGTAGATTCTCTGTTGGTTCTTTCAATCATTCAGTTCAATTCAAAAAAACTTTCTTAATCCCAGAAGGGAAATCAATTGTTCCGTAGTTGTTATGCAGGAAGACTAAAGTAAAAGTAAAAACATGATGTTGCTTGTATCTTTTATTTAATATATTGAGCTTTTATTTAATATATTGAGCTTTGGCACAACCACAGACTGTATCAAACTTTTGTATGACATCACCCATTAATGTTCTGAAGAGTCGATTTGGGACAGGTGTGCAGCGCCATATAAGCAGGAGTTGACTCCCCCTAACTGTTGTTAATCTAAGAAAGGGGAAATTGGAGGAACCATCAAGCCTGGTAGCCACCACAAAAGCTTAACTATTGTTACCTTACATTCATTCTGATCAAGTCTGTCAATCCATCTGTCAACTCCGATTAACCTGGTGTTTTGGGGGGGACAAAATCACAGCATGGGATCGGTTGACATGTCAAGGTTCCACCACAGATTTCCTGTTTCAAATGACTGTAGCCTTGACTGCGGGGACCCCCGTGGCTTTGTCACAGCTGGCTCTCTGCAGAGGTGTGGGCAAAGGCTAGACTGCCTGGAGGGCGCCTCGGCTGGAGGAGCCTGGATCCAGTTACGATGAAGCCCTGAGGGACTGGAAGGCTGCAATGATTTATCCGGCGCACTGTTAGCACACCCTGCCTGCTGCTTAGACAAGTTTCATCCCTGAATCCTTTGAGGCCAACCCACAACCAGTCACGGTGGGCTGGTAGCACAGCAAACGACATAGCAGAACACTAAGCCAAATTCCCTCCGGACCAGAGGGATAGGTTTGTGTGTGTTTGTGTTGCTACTTGGATGTATCATGTACAAGCTTAGGGGACTCATCTTGAGCCAACAGGTACAAGAGATGATCAATGAGGCTCACAAACCACTGCCACTAACGACTCAATACTTCCAGCATACGCGCACACACATGCACACACTGTACAGCCTGTAATCACTTATTTATATGCTTCTCCATGCAGAAAAAATACACATGTGCATACACACACCACACTGTGATATGTGCAACTGGGATGGTTTGCTGATTAAATCAAAGGAGATTGATTAAATCAGTTGGCTGTGTGCACCTTTATAAGTGACACCAACTTGTTTTAAGATAGATGGGTAGCATTAATCTGCAATTACACATCTCCCTCCTCCTCCTCTTTCTAACACCTTTGTTGTTTTCAAGTTGGAGTGTATTTAAAGGCAACCACATAGCTGCTGATTTAACAGATCTAAGTTGTGGGAGGCGCAGGTATTGCGGCTGAACTGGTATGATACTGTTATACTACCCCCCCCCCACCACCACCACCACCATTATCAGAAAGATTGGTGGAGCCTAAATGGATCAAAGGTAGAAAACTTCTTGGTGTGTTTTCAAGCAAAGCGGGGTTCTATATGAAAACATTCTCCTCCATGGCTTATCTGCATAAGTCATCAACTACAAACAGACTTTATTTTAACAATATTTTGTCAAAATTCGATTTACAAATCATCACTCTTGAACAGACTTGTATGATGAAAATGTTAAGACCATTGTCGGATTGCTTTACATCCCCAAGCCTCAACTAAATTTTTATTATCTCTGAATTTACCTTTTACTCCTTTTATTACAGCAAGGTTTGGGGGCTTTAGAAGCTTTCTATGCAAAGTGAGACCTTTAACAAATTCATGCTTGCATTCATGGAAATTGGTGTTAACCACCAGAAGCTTGATAACAGAGAAACTACTTGAAGGGAAAGTTAGGCTGCTTTGGTCATGAACTAATTGTATAACACTCATATAGAAGTGCAGACGGACATTAGCAAAGAAAATGGCTTGCTTTAGATCCACAGCTAAAATTCATAATGGTATCTGTGCTTGTGTGTGTGGTCACACATTGCCTATACATTTTTTTACGTACAGTGACTATAAGCAGTCCATACTGATGCATAGTTTGCAGTTTGCTAGGTTCAATATGATTTTTGTTCTAACTGAAATTTTGACTTAACTGGACAATTCTTTTTAATGACATGATTGACACATGAATGTATTTTTCTTTGTTTTAAAATTCAACAGTATTCATAAAACATGTATTATAAATAGTTTATATATTAAGCTTTCTTTATGTTTGTCCTTTACCCTTTGCAGTTCATTCTCAAGACTTTTTGCAGTCCATCATGTAGTACCCTCTGCTTTTAAAGCTGTTAAATGTATTATCATAACACTATGCACTGTCCACACAACACTATAATACACTACAGATATATACTTGCATATATAGCAGAAAAGCCTCCATTTAATGGAAAATATCTCCATACCAAAATTGAAAAATAAGAAAAAGAGAAGGAAAATGGTCCAGCTAGCAAGCAGATATGAGTGTTTGGGTTTCAGTCCAATGAGTCCCTCTTATCTGTGCAAAGCACAGAAACCCCACTTCTTTGTGTTTTGCTATGGCAATATTTTTTCTGTATTTTATTTGTGTACGAAAGTCAGCTCTGCTTGGAGGATGTAACAGTTCAGCTGAACAAACACACTTATTCCTACGGACTCAGCATGTGTAGATAGGACTTGCACAGATGAGTCCTTTTCTCTTCTCTTTTTTGGTGTGAGCATTGTTTTGAGGAGAGTTCTCATTACTTTGAATGGCTTATGCAACTTATGCTTATGCAACAGTTGTGCCTATAAACCATTAAAATCATTATAGGTCTCGTGCAGTGGACAGCTAGAATGATTTGAGTCACATGTTGAAAAGGTAGCTGGACTTGATGTAAATTTCTGAGCAGTGGATCTAAATCTGATTTATGCATCTGCATAGCAGCTATGCATGTAGGCTGCAGACGGTCCATAAGCCGTTTCTGGCGTTTATCCTTCTGTGTCATTGTTTGTGTCACTCTCTAATTACACCAACAACTGCTGGACGCCAGTGTGGGTTATTTTTCTGAGGCGCTGTATCATGCAGTGTCGAGTTAGTAGATCAGACATAACAACAGAGCAAACAAAGTAAATTTTATATCCATTTGCGCTGATAAATGTTAAGCATAAGTCATTTTAACAAATATTGCAGCAAACTATTGTTCTACTCAACTTGAAAACAATGAAGAAGAAATGGCAGCTTTATTCGGAGAGATGCATGTCAGCTACAGTGGAGCTTTGATGCAGAAGCATTAATCAGCCTAAACGCTGCTGAGTTGCTATAAAAACAGCTTTTTCTTTTAGCGGCTTCCCACTCCTCTTTTTTTTTTTTTCTGACATGATTTTTGAACCCATCACAAATTGCCAGCACTGAGCTTATATAATAATTAAAACTTCCATGTTGGAGATGTTCTATGCTAGCTGAAAATCAGCTAATTCTGTTCACAAGCTGAGCAATCAGTCCATCCCTGTATTCAAGCTTAGGCTGGTTCTCGGTTAGAAGTTAGGAATGACTCACATTTGTCCTTCATTCCTGAACTTCATCCTACTGAGTTCCATTTAAAAAACAAACAAACAAACAAACAAAAAAAACATAAAAAGAGCTCGCTGTTACCTGATGTGTATGCTCAGATACCTTTTTATATAACAAAAGATAGCAGCCTGAAATGTTCACTTATAAGCCATGCAGTCATAGGTTCACATGTTGGTTTAATGATATCTGTCCACGTCTGCAGGACAAAGGAAGACAAATGCCATCTCAAATTTTATTAGTGTTTTTGACCAGGATTAGTGGAATAATAATCATGAATTTTGATGTGGTCTCATTGTGTACTCTTTGAAATTGGTGTGTGCTCCAATAAAAGCAACAGGAATGACCATAGCTTTGATGTCTGAACAGGGGTTGACATAACATCACCTCACTGCGGCGTAAAACCATGAAATCATTTCCAAAAGATGTCTGGCAGCATGTGTCTATAATCAGCTCAGCTTTTGTTTGCATTTCTGAGCATGAACAAGGTGTGAGTACAGCAAGCATCTGTGAAGCTTTCTAAATACTGGTAAAGTGATTCCCTATAGGACAAGTCCAGACCAATGAATCCAGTCATGCTTAACATGTGTTCCTTTCAAGAAATGCAACATCCTTTTTTTTCTTTCTTCAAACACGCTTCCTTTGAGATGCAGCACGTGAACGTAATGCGACCTTTTGTTACAGTATGTTATTAAAACATTTTCTGTTGTCAGGAGCAATCTGATCCAGTCTTTGTAGAAAACCCAGCTACTCACAGTGGGATACTGGAAATGAGGGGAATGATTTCATTCATGCTTAGAAATTCAACATTGACTTTGAGCCAGAGAATGGCTTTAAGTTGTTGCTTCAAACTAACATTTCAGTGGCATTGGTGAGGACCTGAGGTTTGGGAAGTAATGCACTATAGCTAGTTGCCCCCATGCTCACATACATGGTACGGTGGCTGAAGCAATGCAGATGATGCTGCATCCCATGTTATTCTCTACAAACATGTTGCCATGTGTTGCATGTTTGTTTATAATTCAAGATTTTTTGTCTTACTTACTTTCCCCAAACTAATTTGGTTCTGGTAACAAATGCTGAACAAGTCCCAATATGGGTTGAATAAGTGCACACGTTTATCTTCCATTTAATTAACATTGATTTTTTTTTTTTTTTGGCACTTTTTTTTTTTCATCTTTAATTTTGAGTGTGTGTGTGTGTTTGTGTGTGTTCTTTGTAGATGTAAAATGTCCTTGCTTATGTGATTAAGAAGATGCTCTCTCAGCTGATAAATCCCAACAATATCCACTGGTCATCTCAAAAAGCACTGACGTAGCTGTCAGCTAAATGGATTTACCACGGCACAAATGTGAAGCAATTTCACTGTATGTCCAAGACCTTTACCCTGGTGACTAAGAGATGGAGGTCTGGTGGGAAGGCGCTCCAAAAATGATTTTCACATGGCCATGCAACACTGATGCCAGATCAATATATGAGGATTGGGCGAGTTATGAAATGGGATTACTCGGCCCCCTTTCTGTCTTAAGTGGATGGTGTGGAACTGAGGCCGTTCTTATTAGCTGCTGTAGTCCAATTTTGTTGCTCTGCCCACACACACACACACACACATACACATACACACACATGTGCACTCTCTCACACAAGATGGTGAGCAGTACTCACAAGCACGATCACATGCTTGTGGTGCTTCTTTTGTTCATGAGTTTTGCAAGTACAATGGGATTGGGTCTGCTTCACCACTGTATAATTCAGTGACATTTTCTTTATCATGTTTGAAATTTTCACAAGTGTAGGTCTTTACTTATGCCTCTGACAAAGATTTCTAGTTGTTTTTTTTTTTTTCTTATTTGTAATAGCTAATAATAAAAGAATTATACATGTGGTGCTCATTTGACAGGACGTTTCTCTGCTTAAGTTACTGATAACGTGGAAACCAGGCTGAGATCAGAAAATGATTCTCCTCATATGGTAACATCTACAGTATCTATCTACCCAGATCAGGCTACTGGGACAAAACTGGAGGATTGACAGTGAGTGAGTGCTAGGAAATTTCACTTGACAGGGACCAAAAATGTTTAGTGCGAGATTGCTCTGTATCAAAACTCCCACAGGGAACCAGATGTCTTGATGTTAAACTGGAGGCAGTTATGAAGAAAAAAACAGAAAAACAAAAACAAGAACTGGCTGCAGCATGGCTCCTCTCACTCAGTCTCCATAATCTGTTATCAAATATTGTAGAAGGTACTTTTTTAATGGGGTGCATAATTAAACGGGTTTCCTTTTACATGTCCCTAAATCTTCTTTTTTAAAGTTCAGGTTGTACTTTAAGGATCAACAAACTCATTGTTAGTAAAATACTTAACTTAAGCTATAGTTTTCGATGTAAGTGAGTGAGTGAGATTATGTCGCTAATTGGGGGGGGGGTCCTGATTTCAACAATGGTTCATACAAAACCACTGCCTTTATTTATTTATTTATTTAACTTTTGTGCATCTGCCACCACTGCCATTTTAACTATTACTACAAATAACATTTATTTTGGTATTTCTGTTCAGTTAATTTTCTTTTCCTTTGAGGGCCAATTTTATTAGCAAAGACATAATCACCATGATGTCTCATATCACATGTATTCCTTACATAGAGCAGCCATAGCACAGAATATTGTAATGAACCCTGATAGCAGAAACATTTCAACAGAGACCACTGTGATGGTTTTTATCACAGTTCTCCTTTAGCCAAAGCACCTCTGTTTTTACTATTCAACCCACACACATCACACACGTATGCACAGAGAGTGAGAATGAGGGCACTGCAGCAAGCGTGTCAGTGGGGAAGTAGATCTGGCTGACAGATTCCCATTAGGCGAGGGGTTCAGCTGACATGGCTGACGGCTGAGTAAAAATAAATGAGGAAGAAAATCCTCGGCTTGTGCTCTGTGGCCCTTAAACAGAGTTTAAACCAATTTTTGGGATTCCTAAAAGTTGTACAAGAGGCGGAGTGAGTAATGCAAAGCTAATCCTAAAAGGCACAGCGTTCTGCTCGTCATCCAAGGCAACATTCTAGTGACGCATCCACACAGAACGTCTTCACTTCATTTAGTGAGAATAGCATTTTATATTCTGTCTGGTGGTGCTGCACTTAATTTTATAGCATTTGAAACAACAGGCTTATAAACCTGAGATAAAATGGTTCGCATTTAATGACCAAGTTAGATTCAAAAGTTGAGATATATTTGCAAGTAAAGACCTTCAGAAAGCAGATCAATACTTCAGACTGCTGAACTCTCAGAATCTTTCAGTGATATATACAGTAGACAAAGAAATCCTTTTTTAAAAATGTTTTAAATGTTACATTTTTTCATCTTGGCCAGGACGCCATTGTAAAAGAGATTTTCTAATCTCAATGGATTTTTTTCCTGGATAAATAAAGATTAAAACAAAACAAAAAAAAAACATTAAATGCAGCAACAAGCATAAAAAACCCCAGTTCTCTTTGATTTAGTTGTTTTCTTCTGTGAGGGGAAACTGGTCTGCATAGAGGAGTTGAAAATTAAGCTTCACCTAGACATGTGAGCGTGCACTAATGTCAAAACACAAGTTTTTCTTTGAGATTATTTAAATTTGCCATTAAAATAACCCAGCATACTGCCAGTTGGGTGTTGTAAGCCAAACCTTTTAAGTTATGTGACAGTTATGATGATGGTAATGCAAGTCTGAGAAAACAAGCTACAACAGAAATCTACAGTAAACTGATGAAGTTAATTTCATCAGTCCCATAGAATTCAACCTTCTGATGGCAGACCTCATTCGATAATGCAAGATAAGACATGGAAAGAGGAAAGGACGAGGAAAAGACAGTGATTTACAAAGACTGTGTTTCCTTCTCTCTTCTATACGTCTGTTACATATGCTCAGTTGGAACGTGGGAAGACAATGTCATGGCACTGCCCTGTACCGGCCCCGGCAGACACTTGGGGGACACACTGTTCTGCAAACTTCATCACTGATGTCTGAATGAGAAAACACAGCTGTGACAATAACTGTCCTGAGAGAGTGATGCACAAAAACTGGTAAAAAAAAAAGAAATCCCGCATTGCAAATGACAAAAGGGGAGGAACAAAGTGCGTCAGAACTGACGAGCAGAAGGAGTACAGAAAAAGAGACGGCTGAAGTTTGATGCAGCACGTGTCAGGAACCCTTCAGAGAGGTAGTAGGAGAGATCATGAGAAAACATGCTGTTGTGCATTGTGAGAGAAGCTGAAATATGAGAGTCATAACATAAACAGGAGTCCAGAGTGTGAGAAAGGCGTCGTGGTGGGAGGTGGTGGTGGAGGCAGTTTGTGGGAAAGTCAGATACTGTCCCAGGTGAGAGGATGAATAATAAAATAAAGGCTTATTGAGGGCTCAGAGAATCAACCAGCTGCAGTCTCTCGTAACTCACACACACATAACTGGATACTGAAGACTTGGGGGAGAGGGGACAGTGTTAGTGTGAGGCAGGAGAGCTTTCTGTCAGTGGTGTCAAAATCCACAATGTAATAAAGGCTGTCTGAGACACTGGTGTGTGTGTGTGTGTATATATGAGAGACCAACATGCTGCCAACAGCATAAAGAAACACTAGTTATACTCTCCATTACTTAAATCACAGTCCCTTCACTTAAATCTCAGCTCACAGGCTACTAAAATGTTTTAATGTCTCATCTTTTTTCAAGTGTTTGATATATTTACATAAATTTTCTCCCTTTAGAAGAATTTCTTTTGCTGAAATAATTACTGCTATTGAAGAATTTAAAGAAAGAAAAGGAGTGCAGTCATCTTTATATTATTTATGTTACAGATGCCTCATATCCAGAAAAGATCAAATTTGTGGTTAAGCATGTGAGAATTTTGAGATAAGCAACTTATGTCACAGTAAGGACAAGAAAAAACTCCTCAACGAGTTCTAAACCACTAAATAAATTAATAAATGAATACTCAAAGAGCAGACGTAGGTCTACTTGGCTGATGACAGGTAAACCATTTCTGAAAACAGACTTTCTAAAGGAAGAATCACTGGGACACCGAGTGCAGAATGTGGAGGAGAGAAACAAAACTGGTAATAGCTGAGGTTTATTTCTGTTCAGAGAAAAAAAAAAAATCTGGATTTTGGAACTTTTGATATTCCAGTGTTTGTGGAGGAAGATTTTCAAGGCTGACAGGTTGCAAAGCAGGAGGGACAGATGCAGGAGGAAGCAGCTGACAGGCCAGTGGACCTGTAAAGAGAGATAACTGGCAGTAAGTCGATGCTGACTCAGGCAAAGAATAAGTAAAATAAATACATTTTAAAAAGTCGAAAGGAGAAAAGTGAAAACTAAGTCTAAAGGTTTTGAAGCTTATGGAAACAAGAGACTGGTATTAGTAGCTCTGCTGGTCGGTTCTGGTTTTCAGTTAGAGCTCTCTCACTGGGCATGCAAATCAAACGGAAAGGGAAATGAAAATCCCCAGCTTCGGGAGAGAGGTGCTGACTGCTGTGATGGTGCACTCTCTATGCCCATGCCCGGGGGCACCGGGATGGTGGTAATTAAAAATCTTGGTCAGGAACAAGCCGAGGATCTGGCAGCCTAGCACCAACACCACTCCCCCCCTCCTAATATACCAAATACTGCAGGCCACAGCTCAGACTGTGATCCCACCTCAGTCTGGGATCAAGAAGATGAAACACATAAAAGGTGGGGTGAATATAGAGAAAGAGGCGATATTTGAAACAGCAAAGATTGATAACTATTATGCTGTGGGAAGCCATATCTCTAGAACCCAATTTGAGGGTGTCTTTTGCTTTAAACAAACCTCTTGACCAGGAGTAGGTGAGAGGTATAGGGGTCTGTGTCTGTTCTGTTTTTTTTTCTTCCTGTATGAGTATCTGAGTAGAGCAGTGTGGTCCTGTTTCCAAAGCTTTGAGCAGAGTTTGAATTGAAGAGATGGCTGGTTCCTGGTCCTGTGCATGGATGTTTAATAGTAGAGAGAGCTGGGGAAATGGGGACATGCTGGTAGAGGTGTTGTGAGCATAATCTATGCAGCATTGGGCCCCCAGGAAGAGCGATTATTAACGGTTCAAAATTGCAGGATAGTCCCAGCTCCTGACTGTCTCCCACCATGTGCTCATTAGTGTGATGATGTCAGACATCAACAGTTTTAGTGGATGGAAGCTTAGGTAACAGTATAAAGTGAGAATAATTAATTAATATATTCTCTTTCTCTCTCTCTTCCTCTATGTGTGTATATATATGTATGTATATGTATATGTATACACACATGGAGGAAGAGAGAGAGAAAGAGAATATATTAATTAA
>JBAMYA010045535.1:0-11651 GCA_037176975.1 Arrhamphus sclerolepis
TGTTGTGTTTTATTAGAGGTATCAAGCTGATAAGCCAGACAGTTGGAGAGAGGAATTGTGTTTTTGTATGAGGAAGTCTGGAGTGATACAAAAGGATGACAAGACATCTCTTAGGGCAGCATGACAGCACTGAGCTGTGCAGTAGGGGTAACGGGGGTTTTAGGTGGTAGTGGGACTGCATCAAGGATCAGTCTTAAGCCCCTTCTTATTTGCCATGGTAATTAATTATCTGGCAGGTAAATCTGTGTATTTCAGGATGCCATCATATTAAAAATCTGATATCCATGAGGACATTTCCAGCCTGGCACACCAATAAATGTCATGTTTTACATCAGCCAACCTTTGGTTTTCCACAGATGATGAGGGGAGCTGAAGCAAAGGAAACGCAATGTCACAATAATTATCAAATTTTTGATATAAGTTTCAAATTCTTCAGTTAAACATAAGCACAGCACTCAGAGGATTGGTTATAAGCTTATAGAGATGCCAGTAATTAGGATAAATAGATGTCCATTACTCTTGACGTCCATCAAGCGCAGGCATTTACTAATTGTGTTTTTATCCGACTGCCAGATGGGGGAGACAAACGTTGAGCAGAGCAGGTCAATACATGATTCCCAAGTTGCAATAGCTCAGAAATAATTAGACTGTGGTAGTATGAATTGTTTCTTTGGCAGCTTTGAGTCATTTCAGGATCAATTTATGGACAGCTGAGCTTGTTGAGAGTTTGATTCCAGTTTAGACCAAGTGTGATGTGAAAGTGAATACAGTTAAAGGCCGCATAAATATATAAATATTGGGGGGGGGGTAACAATCAGAGACAGGAGAGCTAGTCTTTAGGATGTAGGTAGCCTACATATTTTCAAAGAACACAGGTTCAACACATAAATAGAAGAATTCATAGAACAATTTAAATCCCTGATAAGCCTCCATTTCTTTTGGCTTTTTTGTTTTTAAAAAAGTCGTTTATATTTCTGCAATAATGTTCTATAAACCTGATAGAGGAGAAAAAAGTTAATGACATTTCAATAAATTGTCATGAACTGATGATGGCACTATTGAGAGAAGGGTTTGAGAATATGTATCAATGTAATATTATGTCTAGTATTAAAAAAGAAACGTATTTTTTATTTATTGTTGCTTGTTCTTTTTTTGTTTTGTTTTGTTTTTTTGCTCACCAGCTGCTGCTCGACCTTTGCCTGTCACCTTCCACCGAGGTAACATTTTCTCTTTTACAGCAATTGTAAGCTTGTCAGTAATCACACTTGGAGAAACCATCACATATTTTGTATAGAATAAAAGACCTTGGGGCTGCTTTCATCAATGTTTCTAATAATAGCACCTGAAATCTGCAGAAAGACTCCATAGTGAGTCTGAACTCATGTTATGAATGCAATATTGATCTCACTGCAGCTTTCGACATGGTTCACGACCCAGCAGTTGCTCTAGAGGCTCTGATATCATTAGGGTTCGAGCGTGTGTTAACAAGTGGCTGTGATAGCTCTGCTCTGGAGGGGCTGCCTCTCATTAAACGGCTCATTGATCAAGTACGTATTCAGCCTCATGAAAACTATTATTTATGTATACAAATAGATTAATTAGGGAGCATTTTGTCTTGTATTTTTGCCATTCTAACATCATATTCTCCACTGAACAGGCTAAAAGCAGAATTATTATAATGCCAGGTTAGCCATTTTTACCTAATTTTTCTCTATATGTCACATACAGTATATATGTGTGTTTGTTTTGTTTTCATTGTTTGTTTTTTTTCTTCATTCTTCTTCAGGGGGCGGTATTACAGAAAGAAATTTGCAGAGAATACTGGAGGGCTCAGGGGCTCAAGAGTTTCACTGCTCAGCCCGCTCCAGCAGGGACTCCACAATGAAATTCAGGTAAATTGGAAACCAGCGTCAAATAATGACAAAGCTGAAAGATTGGATTTTTCCAGTCTTAACATATATTAGGAAAGTGATTGCACCTTTAAGTTTATTTTTATTTAAATTGTCCCATGTTTTCATGTGCAGGAACACTTGCGTGACGATGGGAGCTGCTCTGTCAGCTCCTGAGTACGGCCTGAAGGTGGCAGATGTGAGCAAAGTCCGGACTCTAAATGCAATCGCTAAGAATACGTTGTGATTGTGTGCTTGACAGTCGTAACAAACAATGAGAAGAATATTTCATACGTGATCAGGGTCATTTGTTTTCATAAATGCATTTTCCAACTGCCAGAGTATATTATTATATTTCCTTCTCAGGAAAGTGTAGTAATCAGCCTTTGTATTGTTGGAGCTCAGTGAGAGGGCTTGAACTTTGAAGGTTATGTAGTTAGTCGAAGAATCTCACAAAATGGAGAGCTGTGAATGATTAACTAGTATTGTTTTTCACCTTTGCATCTTAAGGTGCAAAACACAACAGCCACAAAAACACAACAATGAAACAGGAAAAAGGGCAGAGGTGTAATCGAAAGCAGTCCAATAAAACTATCCTCGAAAGCATTTCACTGAATATGCTCTGAGATGTTTCTGTGTAATATGTGAATGTGTTCTTTTGTTGTGTTTTGCCCCTGAAGGCAAAAGAAAATCTGAGTTTGTGCTGACATCAGTAAGACAATTTTTTAAAATGTGTACCTATTAAAATATCTGTCAAAGAATGCTTCAGTGTGCATCTGTGATTTGGAGCTCATGGCAAAAGCAAAATTGGCCACTTGAGATGCAGAACCCAGACAAAGGGAAGGAAATTATGAGTTTTTGAAGCTCGGTACTTAATTTTCAGTTCAAGATAAATGCGCATTTACAGGTCCATGCAGCCTTTTTTTTTTTAGAAAGAAACAACTCTTACTTATATTTGCATATTTGTGTGCACCTTCTCTTTTTTTATTATTATTATTAGGGTTCTCCCCAGCTTTTGAAACCAGTGGTGCTGCCAGTGAACCCCACACCGCCCGCATTTACTTTCTTTTTTTTCTTTTGTAATTAAAATGTGCTATGGTTTTAAATAAAGACAACAAAAAATAATTATAATATCAAAAGCTAAGGAAATAATATTTTAAATAGCTATATGAAAAACTAAATACAAACAAGTACTGCAAATGCTCACATAAATGCTCAAAAAAAGCTCAAAAACACTAATCTATCACATATCAGCGCAAAGCTGTGCTTCTCAGCTTTCAGAATCTGTTGAAATTATGTCAATAGGGCTGCGCCACCGTCAAAATGTGTCAAAGGGAGCTCAGAAATTGATGGTGGCGCTACACGACTGTTGTTATGTGGAGAACCCTGAATTATTATTATTTACAATCAAAGTTCCATAGTGCTAATTTGATACTGACCTTGGAAAAGGTGTTACACAAAATAAACAACACAAGGATTTGGAATCTTTTTGTTTCCAAAATTAAAATGAAATTAAAACTTGTTCAGACCTATATTTTTCCATTTGCCATACACCCTACTTTTTAAACCACCATTTGAAATGAACGGTGATGCAAAGTTTTGATATCTTGTACTTCTACTTTTTTTTTCAAGACAAACAATGCAACTTTACTCAATTTGTTTACAGTTTATTAAAATTCTGAAATTATTATCTAGTTACTTTGAGAAATGACATTTAAATGCAAAATCATGCTTCATTTAAACTTATTTGGAAGTTGCAGCATTAGAGATTAGGTACTCATGCCATATAATAATATCTAGCCAGTGGCAACCATCCCACATCTGGGCTGAAGCTCATCCAGGATGTACGTTTTGTTGCAGTTCCTCCACTGACCACTAGGTGCCAGCTCCATCCATCCATCCATTATCTATACCTGCTATTTCCTGTGCAGGGTCACAGGGGTCTGCTGGAGCCTATCCCAGCTCTCTCCAGGTGAAAGGCAGGGTTACACCCTGGACAGATCGCCGGCTCCAAAAAGGCAAATTCCCTTTGAGTCTCATGTTAAAAGTGCCAATTTTGCAGCAGAATTAAACGTACTTACAGCCTGGCACAAAATCGCTTTTTCTCTCTAGTCAGATTTTACATCCTTACAATTTTACAGGCATGATTATTCTCTTTTTTTTTTTTTACCACATAGGATAAATTCATATTAAGTAATAAAGCTGACCAATCAGATGTCTTCATTTGACATTCTTTAATGAGAGCTTATATGTGTCTATGGTTTAAAACAATTGTCAAATAAGATTCTTCATGATTCTTGTGGTATTCATGTGACAAACAAGTGAGTGAGCTTGTGATTTATTAAAATGTGTGAAAAAATATGTTAATATTTATTGTTTTTCATATTAAACATCAAATGAATTTGTCTTTTTATAGCTCAAGCAGGTACCTGATACAAGTCTTCCAGCCACTTGCAATCATTTGCATAATTATTCTCCTTTAAGGGAGTGGAATTCAACTATATTCACCATAAATTCACTGTAGACTGAGTCATATGGCATTTAACCCATGTGTGCTGAACTTTACAATGCAGTAATTATGTTAACAAACTTTGTGACATGGAGAAGGAGGTTTAGTGACTGATTATGAAGACTGAGAACTACCGATAACCTTCTCAGAAATTAAACCTCGACTTCATGATTACATTAAACAAAGGAAAAAAAATCAGTTGTGGAAAGAAAAGTGCAACCGTAATTAATTTAGAAGTTTTACATGTCAAGGCATTATTAAAATAAGCATTTGGCCTTCAGAGGTTATGAAACTCATTGAATAGAAAGTCAGATAAAGACCATCAAATGTGGCATATTGTCAGTGAACAATAAATAAAAATACAGAAGCAGCATTTGAAAAGTCAAATATACAGTAATTAAAAGGGTGAGGTGTGTCTGATAATAAAATGTACGACTCAGGTGCGACTCATGTGACTCTCTCTCTCTCTCTTTCTCTCTCTCTCTCTGTCTCAATTTCAGTTTCAACCAGCTCTATTGGCCTGACTGTAGCTCAACAATGTTGCCAAAGGCTTAACATATTTACAAATCAGGTATAATAATAAACTAAGTCATGAAACAACAACAAATAAAATCAATAAAATATAATAAAGCCAAGAAAGAGAAAAGAAAAAAATATATATATACACACACACACATATATATATATATATTTATACACATGTACATTGGATTAGGTTACGTCAGATAGTAATGAATTAGTTTATTGAGGAATGGAACAAAATGAACAAAAAAGTGGAGATTGTGAGTTATAAGGACTGTAAATATGGACAGGTGTCTTGCTCTCTCTCCCCAGCTTAGTGAGCCAGCAGGTTACATGTCTAAAATTTCAGTTGTCTCAGATGACTACCTGCTCAAGGTTGGAAATGGTGTCTCTGGATTGGTAGACCCGAGTAGACTCGCTTTTTAGAAAAGTGTGTGTTCAATGTCACGTTGCTCATCTTCTACTATAGGGTTCTATTTATTTCATTTTATTTATTTTTAAAGGACAGTGCACATTGATCAAAATTTCAGTTTTGAAAAACACATGTGCCCATGAGGAAAAAAATAAAAAATAAAAATCAATCTGTAGTACCTTGACAGGTGAACATAACAACACAATAGCATACAAATTGCAAAATAAATTTGAATATTTTAAAGAAGTGGTAGTGGTGAGAATGGAGTAAATTAATTATCATGATTTCATGTTTTATTACGTTTTAAAAGTTAGATGGCTGGTGCTTTCTCTCAGGTCATTAGGAAGTCTACTCCAAGTTCATGCAAACTTATTATATCTGTGTTGAACTACAGTCTCCCCAGGTGGTAGCTCTGGTAAACCTGCCATGGCCATCTTTCTGTTTTATGAAATCAGTCAGTGGAGGAGGTGCAAGCATGTGTAATATCTTAAAAGTAAGGAACACACTGGAAAAATGTAAAATATAAATAAATAAAATAAATAAATTATACTTTTTCACAATATGACAATGGTGACAGAACAAGGGTTTTCACTATGAGACAAAAACCATGGCATGCATAAAGAGGTAGGCTGCCTCTGTGGTTAAATTTGGTGCTTGAAGTTAGCCAGATTAAATTTGATGCTGTTAGTCACTTTTTTTACATGCTTCTAAAAGGTTAAATTAGAGTCTAGAACGATTCAGATATACTTAAAAGCAGACACAACCATGAGTTTCCCCCTTTGATGAAAATATTGGGTTGGATATTTGTGGATTTTGTGGGTTTTGTGTGTTCAGATGTAAAGACAATTTTTTTAGCCAGTCAGACATGTGTACCAAGTTCATTTGTTTGCTGCCTGCAGTTTGTTTTTGCATGACCATAAAGAACTGTATCATCAGCATGTATCTGTATGCTGACAGATAGACAAACTGATGGAAGGTGATTAATGTACAGACTAAACAACACGGGGTCCAGCACAGATCCCTGGGGTACTCCTGTATTACTCATATGTCATGTCGAAAAGGTGTTACAGTTAATTTGTTTCCTGCCACTCAGATAAGATTTTATCCATTTAGTAGCTCCTGTTGAGAAATTAAAATAGAGAGTTTTGCCAAAGGTATCTTATGGTTTACAGTGTCAAATCCCTTCTTAAAATATAAGAACACAGCGCCTACAGTAATAATTTATTCTTTAAATAACAGTTAGCTGTTTCTGCGTAGTGACTGGCACAGAATCCAAACTGCATTGGGTGTAGAGAAGTGTGGCCTCCTCTACACCCGAGGCAGCTAGCTGATAGTCGAGCCTCAGACTCAGGAGGAACAATCCATTTTTCTTCCTGGTCGTGGAACAGTGGACCAAATCTTTATCCTGACACCGATATTGGAGGGTAAGGGAGTTTATCAAACCTGTGGTTTGTGGACTTGAAGAACACCTATGACCCTGTCCCTTGTGGTGTCCTGTGGGGGGGTGTTGTGGGAGTATGAGGTATGTGGCCATTGGGATATGAATGAGAAGCTTCAAGTTTAAGGCTGTCGTGCTCAGTCAGAAAAGAATGGATTTTTCAGTTGGAAATGGCAAACTTGGAAGTGGAGGACTTTGAGTATTTCAGGCTCTTGTCCACGAGTCTGGGTACAACAGAGTGGGTGCGTGGCACACTATACCATTGTGGTGAGGAGACAGCAAAGCCCAAAATCAAAGCTCTCAGTTTACTATCTCTATATCGGATAGTGCTCAAAAGAATGAGGTTGTGAATACAAGCTACGAAAACCAGCTTTCTCCACATGATGGCTGGGATAGGGCACAGAGCTCAGTCATTCATGTCTGGATTACAGTAGAGTCACTGCTCCTTCACATCAAAAAGAGCTTCCTGTCACCTCCTGACACCTTCTAAAGGAGGTGCTGCAGACTTGTCACACTAAAAAAAAAACATGGTCCACGATACAGATAGGGGAGATCTGGGGATCTCTGCTCAAGGTTGTTACCACGACAACTTGGTCCTAGATGAGTGGTAGAAAACTGATGCAGGGATCCAACTGTTGTCACTTTTTTATGATTGATTGATCCTTTGGTTAACCATTTCCACTGTTTTCTCTTACATAGATGTTTTTTTATTTGATTTTGTGTAGTCTGTAAAATAAAATTATTCTTGCCACTGTGCTTTAAAGAACATAAAAGAAGAAGAAGTAGTAATATTTACCTCTTCTCTACTGTATAAGATAACCTTTCCCAGCGATGACGCAAGACCTTATCAAAGTCTGTTGTTTTACTCTCACGAAACAGTCTGCTGGAGCTGATTGGCACCAAGGGAAACCTATCATAGAACATGTCTTCTGTCAAACATAATCACAGCAATGTCATAAATCAAACAGTAAACAGGGTCCTTTGAACATGTATGATTTGCTCTCACGTGATGCAAGACTGTCCTTGAGACTTTACACAATGAGTCAGCATGACTGTGTCCACGTGGTTTCATCAAATATTTAATGATTAACAACTGCACAGTAATCACAATCAGTTTGAAGATTATCACACACAGTAAAGAACCTCTCACACACATTATCTAACTCTAATGAAGGGTGTATTTGCAGCTCTACAGGTAAATGACTTTCACACCCAATAGATCTGCTTTATTCATGCTGAGTGTTCATTTTAATGCTTTTTAATCAAGCTTTATCATGAGGGGAATTTTTAATGCTCTTGTTTACCAAGTTATTATCAGCATCAGTAATTATAGAGTACTGTCGCCCAGACAGCAATGATGCATTTTCTATATACATATGACTTCAAACAAAATTCACTTTTTACACAAATTCTAGTTGACAGAAGGAACCCACAAAAAAATCTGATTATTTATTATTTTTAACGGTCAGGACATTGACCGTTAAGAATATTAACTTAATGTTAATATTAACTAACATAAAAGGTTAAAATTGATATTAACTTAAAATATTAATTTTAACTTGATTAATGAACCACTTTCTGTTGAGGTTAAATCCAGCAGCCGATGTTTTGACAGTTTCCTTTAGAATTCTAAATTATCATTCAGAAATCACTTTTTCATTTCATGGTGGTGCCAAAAGCAGCAAAACTGGCCAAACATCACCCTATCATGTCTCACAGATCTTATACTGAAAGTTTCTGGTTGGGTTTTCACCTTGTTTCTACACTCATGAACATTAGCTAAAACCAGAGAAGCCTTTCTGCCAAGGACACCCTGAATTTCTTTGTGACTGCACATCTTGCTGCTCTTTGCTCTTGATCTTTGTTCAGCCACTTGTAGAAAGCACAACAGTAGTTTTCAATGTTCACCATTTGTACACAGTCTGCCCATCAGCTGGCTAGCGATAAATCTTTAAAAGGTGGCTTTTTCAATGTTTTCCTAACATATTTTCTGACATCATCAGCAGGCTCTTTTAAGTTCAAGCCAAATGATTTTTATAAATTCATTTGTTTTTTGTTTTTTTTCAACTCATACGCATGTATAATTGGAATATTTTCCAATTATATCCAATTATCCAATAAAATGTTTGTTTTGTTGTTGCGGTTTTGTTATTAACGTTTGGGATTTTGGTGAAAAGCCTAAGATGTTTAAGGTCCTATTGCTGCAAAGATTCAATGCAATTCTAAGCTGTTATCAGACTTTAAAGTGCAACTTAAAGCTGGGAATTTTCAGCTGAGTTTGCATTTGTTTCATAAGTAAATACATGAAGTTGTATAACACACATTAATCATCCATTTAACAAAACAATTCTGAAGATTAATCTTTATCCCAAGTGTTTCTTTCTTTCCATGCAGGGGACTCATACAGGCAGTGGTCCTCTTTGTTTTGACTCAGTTTCTGATGGCAAACTTCTTTTCAAATAGATCAGCATCAACGATGCTCATGAAAATAAACTGGAGCGTGTAAAACACCACGCGATCAAAAACAAAGCAAGGAAGCTTTGTTTTGTGATGAGGTAATGAGGCATGATTGCTCCAGGACATTTCTCTTCCTACAATTCTACTGCGTTTAGACGAGCAGAGTTAACCGGTTCTTAATTTCACTTGAGAGATATAAAAAATGTACCTTGGTTTTGAAGTCCAGCCCTCCCCCTGCTCTGAATAAAAAAAAAAGAAAGCGACAGAAAGAGCCAAACACTGAACATTCCCTTCCGCTTCCCACCTGCCAACAGTTATATATTTCTAAATATATTTTTTTTACAAAACACTTCTCTGGCTTGTTTATGAAACTGATCAGATTCAGTGTGACGCTGAATTAATCTGACTTCAGTTTCAAATTGAGTCTCATTCCAGAGTGAGGGTAGGCATGCGGAGTAGAAGCTGAAACACAACAGGAAAAGGGGTCTAATGAGACCTCCTCCCTTCCCTTCCCTAAACACATGCCCTTTTTTTGGAGGACTGTCCCCCAACACATGGAAAACTGCACAGTAACACTTATGCAAGTCCGTCTCTCGCTCTCTTTCTCACTCTCTCTCCCTCCCTCCCTCCCTCCCTCATTCTTTCCTTTATCTTGCATATACTCATCTGCATGAAAATTTGAACTTTAGAAATGTGAGTGTTGAGGAGTGTCAGTGGGCAGGTCCAAAGTTAGATTTAATCACTGGCTTTAAACATCTGTTGGGCATGTACAGTTACAACTAAGGAAGACGACAGCTGTATGTTTTGCGGACAACAGACGGGTCACCAGGGATTTGTACAAGAGAAACTTTGGCATTTTTAGTGTAAAAAGAGAAGTATAGAACATTGAATTCTACGCCAATTTGAATTGTCCACACAAATCTGTAGGGTAGTAATGTATTTTCTCTGTACAAGGAGGTGGAAACAGCGTTTTCTTTCAGCTTAAAGGGCTCATGGATCAAAGTCCCTCGTAGCCACATCCTGCAATTGTCTCTGTACTGTGGGTGGACAGAGAAGAGGGTAGCAGCGTTTGAGTCAAACTCAGCAGCAGTGGAGCAGAGAGCACGAGGCGTCTGGTTGTCTAATCACCGAAGGGTGACTGAAGTCATCGCAAGTGGATCATGTGTGCAGCTGCTCTGGAGGAGTACTGCGGCTCTGTCTTCTGGGTGAGTTGAACAGAGCTGATGTAGCTGAAGAGAAGGGAAGAGGATAGAGGATAGAGGATGCCTTATTGTGGCCTCTTGAGATGAAAAACAATCTTCTCTTTGATGAACCTACACAGTAAACCTTCTAGGAAGAAAAGTTTGATTCCTTACAACATAAAAGCTCTGAAGCACTGGCTTGCTTTTTTTTTTTTTTTTTGACTTATCAGGCAGGAGTTTACTGTGATTCCAGTGATTGTTGCGAAAGTGATTCACAGAGGTTCTTTGTCTACTTCTGTTTTAACTGTTCCTCAAAACTTTGTCATTTGCTTCAACTGTAGGCATACTGTAATTATAAATGCTATAGGAAGAAGCAGCTTGTTCTCGGATCTTTATCGGAAAAGGTTTATGTTTTCATCCTTGCAAATGAACATGTGAGTGGACAGTACTGAGGTCTCAAGTTGGACAAGACTCAACAGGTCCAACAATAACACCAACTTTCTGTGCTTCACAGTAAATTCCCGTAATTCCTAAACAAACAAAAAAAATGCCAAAAAAAAAACCCTCAAAACATTTATGGTCATAGATTGATTCAATCTTTTATTTCAAATCTGCTGAAGGTTATTTGTGGAAAAATCTCTAAAAGCAAAAAACATTTTTAGAAACACATGTTGAGTTGAATAAGAAAAATCAATAAGGGCTTTTTGTCAGCAGTTATGATTGTCAAATTGTTGCAGTTAATATCTCAGTTCAGCCACTCAAATGGGAGATTTTTTTGTTAGGCTTCTTACCTTTTAGTGCGGAAGTTTGTTTTCTAGCTACACAAAAGGCACATGGCTTGAATTGTTCACCTGAAACATTTATTTATTTGCATTTTTGACTTTTTCTGAATACAAAAAAGTGAAGAAAAAAAAAGAAATGCTAGTTTCTGAACTGTGTTCAAGGTTATCAACTAATCTGTTCTTCGGACTTGGAAGATTTCAATTTACATCATAGAAGGGTGCAGAAACCTATACATTTGTTTAAAAAACAAAAACCCAAACAATAAACCTGGGAATCATCTGATCCCTATATGTAATGGAAAAAGTGAGTGTCAAATTGCCAACTTTGAATCTTGTTTTCTTGGGGTAAAATCTACTTGAATATGATGCCAGCAATACATTCATACACACACACACACACACACACACACACACACACACACACACACACACACACACCCACACACACACACACACACACA
>JBAMYA010045536.1:0-11650 GCA_037176975.1 Arrhamphus sclerolepis
ATATAGACATATATATATATATATATATATATATATACACAAACACACACACACATTAACACACATACATTTAGATACCCTGCAGGTATAATAACTGGCCAAATGGAATGCATGGAGGGTTTCTCCCAAAATCCAGCACTCTGAGACTATTTGCTAAATGGAAGGAGGGAGGCACTCGACTGGTGAGCGTGAAGGCCACCATCCAGAGTGAAACTACAAACATCTGGGAATATGTCCAGAAGATAGCCCCCAATGATGAACTGCTACTTGAAAGTCTCAGGCAGAAGAAACCATATGAGGCGCCATCATGGAAGGACAAACCCTTACACAGGATGTACCATTGACAGATAGAGAGAGTGTCTGATGTCGAGAAATCCTACCAGTGGCTCTGAAGGATATCAAGGAGGCACTAAACATGTCAAGAACAGGCTGTGAACACAAGAGCAATAGAGGCTGGGGTCTATCACGCCAGACAGGATCGCAGGTGCAAAAAAGCCCCAGAGACCATCCAGCACATAATAGCAGGGTTAAGATGCAGGCTGGTACCGCATACTTGGAACACCATCACCAAGTGGCAGGAATAATATACAGGAACATCTGTGCTGATTATTCATTGGAGGTCCCAAAGTCCAAATGGGAGACACCTTCAAAGATTGTGCAGAATGCAAGAGCTAAGATCCTGCAGGACTTTCAAATCCAGACTGATAAACTGGTGATGGCCAGTCTGCCAGACATTGTGGTGGTGGACAAGCTTCAGAATCAGGGAGTGGTGATAGATGTAGCAATTCCAAGGTAACACCAAGACAAAGGAACACGATAAGATCCAGAAGTACCAGGGGTTGAAAGAGGAGATAGAGAAGATCTGGAAGGTAAAAGCTAGAGGCGATCAGTGGTGATTAGAGCTCTCGGGCTGTAAACCCAGCTTAGAAGGTGAAACCATCCAAGAGGATGAGGAAGGATTCATATATATATATATATACATATATATATATGTATGTATGTGTGTGTGCGTGTGTGTGTGTATGTATGTATGTATATGTATAGAAATATATGTATGTATATATATATATATATGTATATGGAGAGAGAGAGCGAGAATATATGCTGCACTGCATCTTTGCATCTTCCTCATAAATGGGACATAATAGTGGGCACCTTCCTCATAGAGTCTGAAGGAAATAAACTGGTTTCTCTTTATTATTGACTTACTGATCTGATGTTGATAACATTTATCAAATGAATCAGAACAAGAAAAAGGAGGCCTGTGGTCAATGCATTTCTCTGTAGAAGCTGAGCTTCCATACCCTTCTATGGAACCGCATGAAAAAGTTTTTTTCATTGCCTCAAAACTCTACAGGAACAGTGACGTCCCAAGTCTCCCAGAAGTTCTGGGACTCTCCCAAATTGAGATAGTGGCTCCATGATGCCCACAAGTCAGATAAAATGTCCCAGAATCTAAAGGGAGTAGTCAAGAGTAGACTTAAACGCACTCGGAGGTGAGACAGACTTTTTTTCCTGATCACGTAAGGGAAGGAGAGGGAGAGAAGTCATACCACAGAACTCCACAAAAAACGATAAAAACCACTCTAATTTTTCTGTCCACCACTATCAAGCACCACATCACAGAAGGAAATGAGAGGGGGGAAAACAAAACAACAAACTCCTGTCATTCACATTCATTTCTGAATTTGTGTATAAATAAACTGACAAAGCACATTTAGCAGTTCTTCTATTTTTCATAGATGTGTTTTAAAACAGTGATCTGTTGGCAAAACAAGCTAAATCAACTTTATTTTTAAACTCAATCATTAATTGTTAAATGCCAATGAAAATCTTTTGTGAATTAACATCTACCATCCAGTTGCATGTTTTATTCATCATTTTTACAACTAATGTAAAAGTTTTCATAAATATTAACTGATTTAAGTTTGACTACATGCAAAAATGACCAGACTTCCTGTTTTGCGTATTCACAATAGGCACCAGTCACTACACACCATTTTATATCTAACCTTCTTTCCTATTTTGTATACTATTATAATGTGACTCTCCATAAATTCCCTCCTCCTTTGTCAATTTCCTCCACTTTCCTGTCCACTCCATCCCTCCTCCAACTGAAGCCTGTCTTCCATCATTAAGATGCAGTGCAGGGAGGTAGTGCTGCTCAAGCCCACAGAGATATATTTATGGGGTCACTGAAACAAGTGCTGTGGGTAATGCTTGGGCACACACAACAACAAAGATGATGTGGGTAGATCATTCGCAGATGGCTATAGACAGGGGGGTAATTTCACACCATATGGTTTCTATGTTGTTCCTTGATATATTCAGCTGTCTAGAGTGTGTTTTTTGTTTGTTGTTTTGTGAGAAGGTCAAAAATATACTTAACAAATCTGTCACCATCTAACTTTTCCTTCAAACTGAACCCTCTGTGAATTTGAGTCAAGTGATTTTTATTTGACCCCATTTTAAATGACACAATATCTTAGCTAAAGCAACAGAGTGTTCAGTGTGGAGATGAAAAGGAAATAATTCACAAACTTATTGTATAAATTAGCTATACATCAGTTTCACATAGTAAATACTGTATGTGACATACCAATCACATCTGTGACTCTCCTTAACCTTGTCCAGATACAGTAAAATTAATATGGCAACTAGTCAAAGGCAAATATTGGCTTGAAGCCATGCATTTCTTGTCATAATTGCATTGGGCAGTATCCAATGGTAATAACTGCAAATCGTGGGATGGCCAATTTCATTGTTGCACTGGAGTGTGAAGAGGATCGTAATTCAAAGTGCTTTGACGTGTAGTGGAGTTTAGCTCGGTCATCATGTCCAATTCAGGAAAGGAGGAGGAGGATAGATGGAGCTGAAGCATAAGAATCCCAGTCTCACAAAGGACAAACCTGAAGTAATTCACATTTAGTGATTATTAATGGTATATGAGAAAAATACTGTCTATAGAAGGGAAATATACCTCATACAAGGGAAAGTGTAATGTAAAATCTATAGAATGTTTTCTGTGTATACTGTCATTCATGTCTTGGTATCTCTCAAAGTTTGAATCAAGGCAAGTGGACTTCTTTTCTCTCTTTTTATTCTTCTTGAAGATGTTTCACCTTCCATCCAGAAAGCTTGAGTTCAGTCAGAAGGCTCAATTCAAACTAACTTTTTTAGAATATCTGTGACTGATGGAGAGTTTTGAGCTTATAAACTGTGCAGTAAATCAGAGACCCTCCTATCACTCCTGTGGGGTCTTTTGAGTCTTAAGTGTACTGTAAGAATAAGAATAAGAATTTACCTGGTTTTGGTCACATAAATCAAACTACAAATAGTTGTGAATACATCTGTGGAGGAGAGTCAAGGCTGCACTGTAGGTATTTGGTCATTGAAATTGAAGACTTCGTCTTCTGTTTTATGTTTTTTTTTTTTGTGTGTTTGACATGAATTGCTTATTTTGCTCCTCCTTCAAGTTATCTGTCTTCTCAATCCATAATGTGACGATTGTTGTCTGAAAAAGAGTGTCCCGAGAGACTGAATGTTGACCGGATGAGCTGGCTCTTCTGTGTCTGTGTGGTTTAGTAGTTGTTTGGTTTCTCTGATGGTCCTAACTGCACTGAACGGCTTGTACAACGCTGTTCCTGAGGGTGGTGTTAGGTTGAAGTGGACTGGTACGTTGTGTTTGTAGATGATCTCAGCTACACCTGTCACATGTGGAATGACAAGACTTCTCCACTTGTTTTTCCCTTTCTTTGTGCCATAGTATATTTTCCAGATTTCTTGGCTGTTCTGACAAAGGCCCCACTTTATGACTGTATGTTTCACGAGATACAACATGGACAGGATTTGTCTCCTGCGGATTTGTTTTACTTGCATCAGTCCCCCTTTCCTTTCTGTCCCCTAACAGTCACATTCAGTTTCAGGTCTGTGACTCGTTGTTACTATCAAATAAAAATATAGTTTGCATCTCATCTCCCTCTCCGTCTCTCTCCTCCCTAATCATTTCTGTCTATTTTTGTCTGTCTTTGTCTACATTTTTCCTCATCTCCAGATGAGCTATACATGCACTCAAAAGCATTTTGCTCATCCTGTTCAATAAACAATTTTCTCTTTTGCACTGTGGAATAACAAAGATCATCACCATGGACACTGTTCCATCCCATGATGCTGAGTGGCCCTTTCTGAGTTCTAAAAGGAGCAATTATCTGATGACATCAAAGACATGTGACGACATGTAAAATAAATAAATAAATAAATAAAAAAGAGAGAGGGGACTGGGCCAAGCTACTTATCATTCAGGTGAAGATGAGGTGTATTTACTTTGTTCAGCTTGATTGTTGGCTTCAGGGTACAAGTGTTCGCATCCAGAACCCAGAGGCAGTAATATAAACAGTGTTTCTGAGTGAAATAACTTGGATTTTATGAAGTACAATAAGATGGGCCAGTAGTACCAGTGTATTCCCAGAAGAATTCATTGGAAGTGCTCCAGTGCTGACTAGGAGAATAAATGTATGTAGGTGCAAACTGGAACTGGAAATGAATTTCTTCACTGTGTGATATCAAATAAACTATAGAAAAACCAAATGTTTGCTTCACATCGTAACTCATGTCCTCTCACTTCCTGTATCTGCAACCTGACATCACGTAGACTGTCTGCCTGACAGGATCATAACCCCAGATTTCCCTCCCACTGATACAGCTGGGTTTGTTGTTTTTGTTTTACTCTTTGACATCTTGATTGTTGCAAGTCACTTCAAAAGTCAAAGAAAAAAGAAAAAAACAAGTTCAGTCAGAAATACCTGGAGCAGCAAATAAAGAAAAACTTGAAACTACATCATTTGCCAAACAGGAATGCAATACAACATTATTCATGTAAAGCTTAATAATAGGAGTTAAAGATAGTATGGAACCCACTAAGCATTCTTTATTAAGGTGAATGATTCACTGCATTGGAAACAGAATAATGGAAGGATGTAAAGATTTAAAAGATCTTTTATTCCAAATGCAATTTCCATATTAAATGCCTCAAACTGACCTATCCACAGCCTTCAATTGAAGTTCTCTGCCTAGACCAGCTTTATCTTACTTTTTATTGTCCTATTGTTTTATTTTACTTATCTGGGTTATCCTTTTAATTGTTGTCCATGCTGACTGATTGGGCCTGTGTTTTTGTTTTGTTTTGGTTTTTTTGTTTGTTTGTTTGTTTGTTTTTGACTGAGTGTTGTATGTGTTGACAGTGAGCCAAAGACAATTTTACACCCTGGTGGACAATAACTAATTATTTTATTCTATTCTATTCTATTCTGTTCTGTTCTGTTCTGTTCTGTTCTGTTCTGTTCTGTTCTTCACTAAAGTAAAATGACAATATTTTGAAAAACATGGGATGTAAAGCTGTGGGAGGGACACTGAAGTCTTGATAGCCAAAATTCTGTTGTTAACCCCTACCCTAACCCTGCTACAACAACAAAGTGGCTGGTTTTCACCCTTTTCTCCTAATTTTAAATGGTATGATCAAAGATCCTGGACGACTTTGCAAAAACTTAAAATCTTTCTAAAGACAAATGTATGACATGCTTACTTATAAAGACTATGAGGCCAGAGTTTTAAGTAGCTGACTGTATAACCTATAAAATCTTAGCCAGATTAATATGCAACTCAAAGAACTAAAGCTCTTCTAATTTGTTGCTGTTATTACTTGTATCATGAAGCAACACATAAGACTGGTTGCCACCTTTTACCTGGTAACTAATCACAGGTTCAACTCCTTCCATGCTCCAAAAAAGACAGTTTACAAAGCAAACTTCCAGCCTTAAAATAATTTGTAAAGTCATTAAGTGTAGGGTTGGCATTACTTCACTACATTGTTGCTTTTGTCTGGGTGGTATTGATGCCAAATGTTGCAATCACCTCCACAGATGGGACTGGTAACCAATTCAATGAAAGACATAAAGTTAATTCTATTAAGTGTGTGATGGATGGTAACAAGACATCTGTTTGCTCATACATTTTAAATTCAATTCATTTTTATTCGTTTAACGTACATTACAATGCAAATTCTATCTAGGTGTTTTTCAGAGACTCAAAGCATGACCCCCCCCGAGCAACATTTAAAGAAAAAAACTGTGACTGTGTGCTCTTGTCTGTCATAGATGGATAGATAGATAGAATGTAACCTTTCTGAAGACATAGAAGAAATCCAAGTCATCACTTTCTCATGTTATGTCATGTAAAACAGGATCTCATTAAAGAGCATTACATTTATTTTTTTGGATAGAAGGGGGGGTGCCTTGCATTACGCTCAATGACTGGGGTTACATAAATAATTTTCAGCATATGCAGACATAAAAATGAGATTCAGATGAACACGAGGGGCCTTGAGGCAAATCAACACTGAATGTTTTTGACATTTTTACTTGAGCATTCAAAAATTGATTGCAGACTTGCTCCCTAAAGAACCAGACAAGCATTTTCATATATCAGGAGCAGAAGATTCTCAAAAATAAATTTATAGTTTGCAGAGATGTAATCCCATTATAACCAAGAGATGCTGATCATATCTAAAATTCCACTTGGAAAAATGAATTGCAGTTGGTTTCCTGACGAGTTTGCCAGATTCAGAAGCATTTTACACGGCCAAGAAAATGAGCTATAAATGAGCTGTAAAAAGACGGACAATGCAAATAATTATAGATAATGGATTCATTGTATTTAAGAAAATAACTAATATAAAGGAAAAACCTAAAAAGAATGAGTTGTAAAATATACATCACATGAAAAAAGAGGAGGCTGACAGATACTGTAGTAGTCTATTCAGAAGAAAATAAACAAAAATAAAACTCGCACCATGCAATTTTATAGCTGTACTCTGTTTACATGGCCTGTTTGTGTGAAAAGTTAGTTACATGAACTCTCACTTCATAAAAAAGGACTTTTTAATCACTCATCGTGACTGATGAGTGCACACTACAGTCCACCATTTGTTGCTTTTCTTTCCTTTTATTTTTTTTTCCTTTTTTGTTTTGTTTTGTCTTTAAATCTAAAGTGGGTGGACTATCCTCTTTTTTCACCATGTATCTTGTATCTACTGTAGATTTTGATCTTCAGATAGTTAACTAAATCTGTACCATGCATACCAAAATAACCAAAACAATTAGAAATATGCCAAAAACAATCTTCTTCATTTCTTCATTTCAAGCATGAAAATATGTTGGTTACAGGAACAATTTATAAGGATCTTTCAGCCTTGTTAGCTCTGTATGCTTTTAAACTCATGTAAAATTAGGGGAAGTTAATGCATGGAGTCTGTGTGAAAGTTCAAAGCCCAATTAATATTTTGTGTATAATACAATTTTTTATTATTGTTTTTTAAGTACTACATATTATTCCTTCCAGCAACTACCAGTGCAGTACCACAAAGTTTGTATGTTACATATTCATTTGCAGGGTCTGTTCAAGGATGCAGTGAGGCAGCTACAGCTAGTCAACCTAAAAATGAAAAATAAAATGCAGCTCTTAAAAAGGTATTACCAGTAAAATATAAATTGCATGTGATCCAAGAGGAGAATGCAAAATGAAACAGACTGAGCAGCAGCTTCAAAGTAGGATTTTGGCATATGGGGAACGTCTTAAAAAATTTAAAAAAAATTAAAAAATCTGTCTGTAAGTGGCAGCACCTATATTTCATTTCAGTCTGCAGAGTGTGACATAACGAGCAGTGAACTGTGAATGGATGAGACAACGTGGAGTAAATTTGAGGGGTTGGGTATCCCTTATTTCTGTGGCTGAAAAATGTTGCGCAGTTCAAGGTCAGAGATACACAGAGTTCTGCAGACACTGCAGTTTTCAATTATGGTCAGTTACTGCTCGAGTTATGATAAATGGCATGGTAATAAATGGTGACAGTCGTAAAGTTTATTACTCAGAAGGCTTGGTCCAGAGATTGTACTCGGCGTGAATCACAGAAGGACTGCAAAGAGATCAAGAAGGGGTTTATATCATGTTAAGCTCAGGCCTGAGATTTCATCCCTTCTTAAAGAGTTGCCTTCTTTGAACCTTATGTAAATGAACTTTAGGAAACAAATGTGTTGCTCATAATTTCTTTGTGAATTATGTTGGATTTCTTTCTCCCCCTATTGGATTTGTCCATGTGTATAGTGTCTGGTGTCTCATCCAATGTCATTCCAGACAGTTGTAATATGAAATTATGAAGCTTTGTTGAAAGAAAGAAAAAGGCAAAGCCTTAGAGTATCGAATGAGAATGAGGCGCCTGGAGAACAAGTTAATAGTCTCAGTGTGTGCAAAAAGCTGAACAATATTACATCTGAAGAGGTGCTCTTAGTTCAGTTCAGCCTTGAGTACAGAGCTGACAGCTTGAATTCTCAGAGGTCCAGTGTCTCTTTGAGCTCCAGTTCTAACGCCACAGAAGCTGCCTGCAAGGATAAAGTGACAGACGAGGCTCGAGCTGCAAACTGTGCAAGAGAAGACAATAGACGGGCATAAAAAGAGTATCATACTGATTCAGCTTGCGTCATAATTGGTGAGGATGTGTTTTTAAAAGACTTCTCAATGTTTCATTGCAAGTTCAGAGCTGACAGAGTGAAGGTATTTTCAGATACATAAAATTTAATCTGAAAGTCTTTGTTCCTTATTTTAGTTCCTCTTGCAAGTTGGCATCAACATAATCATCATCATCATTAACTATTCTCATCTCCTAGAATAAACCACACAATTGTCTTAATGTTTTATTGTAAATTTTAGTCTGCTTTTTCATGTCGGTGTTGGGCTTTTGTTTTGTTTGCTATGAAAGACTTTTGATTCAATATTCAACAATTTCCCCTCACAACTGCGTAATTATTTCTTTTTTTTTTTTTGGTCTGCCTAATTAATCCATGGCTATTTCTAATTTAAAAACAGAAAACATGAAAATATTTTTCTGTAGGTTGTCTACCAAGGGAAAGAAACAAACTTTAACAACATTCTCAAAAAATGTCTAGAGAATAAAGAGATTGAAAACCCAGAACATAAGAAAAGAAATCCCATCGTCCTGATCTATAAATATTGTATTGCATTATATAATATAATGCAATACATGCAATTAGATACAGTTTTATTTTCTTGCCTTTCTGCCCTCTACATCACAAGGGTTTACTGACCAAACTGAATGAATTATAAGGTTCTGCAATGCAAAAGGACTGATCATGTATGCTAATTTGCCTGCTCTCTGCGGTCTAATCTTTGGCCAGTTCATATACGTTCAATACACAATTATAAATGTACGTTTACCTGTAACTACATAAACACATTCAACCTTTCATCTACCAGGCTGCAATATGACACTTTCTTCTGCTCAGTATTAACTTCCTTTTTTTGTTGTTTTTTTTTTTTACAAATACCAATTTCACATTCATATATCATCTTGTAAAAAATATATCCCTTTAGATAGATGTGTTATAATTACAAGTCAACTGTGACAGAGCTTTTCTTACTGGGATAACCCAACACTAAATACACCTGGAAACAAAAGAAAGGTGTGGGATAATTAAACTGTCAATACCCATGTTAAGTGCTTTCCTGGCTTGATCCTCAAACTTTTAATGAAACATCACTTTGACACATAATAACAACTATACTTTGTGATGACTGAAGAAGATTCATTACAAATGTGATTTTACTAATCAGTAATGTTCCTAGTTGAGATGCTCTATTAATGTCTAAAGGCATTTTGTAAATTAACCTCCTGTAATTTCATTAAACTCATACAACTCTATTTTTTATGGGGGCATATCTTAAGGGAGAAAATAATTTGAATGTGCATATATTTGTTCATGCAGCCTATGACTTTGCTGTTAACGAAGGGTTTGTAAAAGCAATGAACTAATTATGTTATGAGTGATCACTTGACAAACTGGCAGACTGTGTTGAGCTGAGAAGTAAAGGAGCTAAAGGCAAGAGTAGCAAACGAAAGTCCTTTCTTGTGTAAAAATAAATTAATTAATAAAACCGCTGCACCACAGGATATTCAAAAACCAACTACAGGAACAGGGAAAACAAAGCAGAGAACCACAGCAGGGTAACAAGACGGATACTGGCAGGAGAAGGACGAAAGATGGAATAGGATAGTGGGAGTACGGAGGGAGGAGAAAGCTTACAGATGGAGTCAAATTACAACTTTGTTTTTGTGTAACAGAATGTACTTTTAATTCCTGTAAGAAAGTAATTCTTCTAACATCATTTATGGTTAATTTATCACCAGAGTCTGTTTGAAGATTGAAGTCTGATGTTTTCAGATGTTTTTTTTCCTCTTCGTAGAAATTATAACATAGTTGAAATGCAACAGCATAAAACCATCCGGAAAGAAAAATACGTATATTGTGGCGACCGAGTCTGAAGCTGCGGAGGCTCTTTGGAACAGGTGCTGTCAATTACAGGAACGCCTGGTACGATTTTGATCCGGGCATAGTGGTGGTTGGCAGCCTGGCAACAAGAGGTGCAACGTGAGTAAAGGAGTTAAATGTTCAAGCACCATGTTCTAAGAATCCCTGCGGTCAGTGTGTGAGCCACTGCTGCCACTGTGAGTTATGTTCTTGTTGGTTCCTAAATAAAGTAGAAGCACTAGACATATGGAGTTGCCTTTGTCATTGAGCAGCATTACATTGGTGTCACAAGTAGGATGTGGGAGGATTTCTGTGATAATGGTATGACAAAGAAGGGCACACTAGAACAGTCCCATGGTTAGTTCCCAGTAGGTGTCCCCTCATGGGAAGGGTTGTGGTGGATATAGTTGGCCTCCTTCCACTTCCTGACAGTGGCAACAGGTATGTGCTGACAGCCATGGACTTCTTTACAAAGTGGCCTGGATCATATGCCCTCCCAAACTAAGAGGCAGGGACTGTGGTGGACCCGCTGCTGGAGGGGATGGCTTGTCAGTGTGGGACACTTCAGCAGATCACCTGTGCCATGACATCTGCATTTGTGTGTTATTTGCTTAATATTAGGGGTGGAGCCGAACCTGAATACAGTATTCGGAAAGGCACAAATAATGTGTTTTTTACAAATACTTATTTCGAACAAATACTTTAAAAAGTATTTGTATTCGCGAAAGAAAAACTTTATATCAAAAGCTGTGTTTCCTCATGAGACCACAATGTCCGGATGAGTGAGTGACGTTCAGGAGTCAGGGGCAGTGAAAGAGGTGACTGACAGGCTGCTCCACACAGCAACAGAGAAGGCTCGGCTGAGCGAAAAAAAAAACAACATTAACTGCATCGCTGTTTTTGTTGAATGCATTTTTCTACCTTAACTGGATTCCCGAGGCAGTTTATAACTTTCGGAAAGCGGAGTTTGATCGGGAGATTATTCCATTACGCTGCATTATTGACGTCTGCAGTTGGGTGCTCTCATGTTCGTTCTGTTTACGTAGCTCTGTTACAGTAATTTAGACAATAGGCTGTTGACAGAGTAACGTTAACATTCAGTTAAAAAGGTTAAAACAATGCTTGTGCAGTTGTGTCGAATTCTATGCACTTATGGGAGTTACATGGTACATTTAACTTACTCTACCTTTTGCAGAAAGCAAGATGTAGGATGTAGGCTATAAGGCTAGTTAACCTCAGCATAGCTTCCCGTCACTCATTAACTTAGCTGAAAC
>JBAMYA010045537.1:0-11650 GCA_037176975.1 Arrhamphus sclerolepis
TTATGCATTTATGCTGCCTGTTATGTGTCGCCAGGCATTTTGCCTCCTTCTGGCAACGGCAACAGTGTTAGATTTCTGACGTAGGTTGTCTTTTTCTTCTTCGTATTTTATCAGTACGAGTCGCGAAGTGAAGTAAGGTGCTCTCTCTTTCCCATATGACACTCATGACTGTGATTGGTCCGCGACTTCGGAACCTGCACTTTATACGTGCGCGTTCACGGGTATTGATAAGATAACTCAGGATTGAGTTACCAACTTGATAGACAACGTTGTGATACCGATTATCCTGACTGGGTTTGTTAGGGTTAGTTGAACTGGATAGGTCTGAGGAACCCAGGAAAACAATCCTTCTTTGTGATGCAGTATTCATGTCTTTGTTATTCTTCTAACTTCTCAAGAACAGGAAATATTAAATTGTACAAGTTGTGAAAGGGAAACAAAATTTAAAAGTTTGAATGTTTTCTTTTCTTTTCTTTTCTTTTTTATTGTAATATGGAAAAAATTGTTGATTGGGTATATTTATTAAAAAAGTAGTGCCTCCCCCTTATATATCATACTTATTGCACGTTGTGTTAATTTTTGAATAACCAACCTTCTGGTGTTCTTCATAGACCTTTGTTAGATTCAACATTTTTCTTATTATATGAGGATGCTGGTTCACAATTTTACTTTTTCACACATAATTGCTGTTGCTTTCCATTTTACAGTGTAAAAAAAATATTTACAGTATTCTGTCACTACTGTAATGCACTGATGTACTAATTTAATCACATCTTAAACTTTTGTTCTACAATAAACAAACAAATAATGAAATTAATGTGGGAATGCTAACATATGCTGAAGAAGTTAGCAACTAACGTGGCCAATGAGGAGTTTATGCCACCTACTGATTCAAGTAATGGGAATGAAAACCTATAACAAACACTCCATTAGTGGCAGCCTCAGCTGGTTGCATGTTTTACCTGAAACTAGTATGTATGAGCTGGCACCCGCTGGAAGAAATATGGGATCCTCTGTTCACTAGCATGCCCATTCAGAAGAACATTTGGTACATAACATCAAAATAAGATAAACTGAACAATATTCACAGACAACTATAAATATGTTGTGGGCACCCCTTAAAAATAAATAAAATGTTACTTAATTTGTATAAGTAAGTAAATACTTACTAAATACTTTTGGGCTTCTGGCAAAACAAAAGTGAAGTAGTTGATTCATGAGTAAGCACATGCAGCTCACTACTTTTCTGTGCGGTTCATTTGACTTGATGTTTGTGACCAGCAGAGCCAGTTTCTGTTTGAGTGGATTGCTAAACTTGTCACACTGGTTGCTGGTAATTAAACGATGAAGCTGTAGCTGAAAATTAAATGTTTTTTCATTTAATTTCCTTGTTTACTAAGTCCTGCTGATTATTGACCAGTCAATATTTGATTTTAGCAATGACATATTTAGCATTCTTACTATTTTACACAGAAAATAGTTCTTTTTCAAGAAAATGAAACTGCCACACGTGAATTGCTCCTTGTTCAGAGTCTAGTGTGAACAATCTCAGATATTGTAACATCACATGACATTGTAAAGGCTAAACAAGGTCTACAGATTTCTGCTCCTTGTTGAGTTCATCATTTGGTTGAACCAGAAATTTTAAGACAGAATGTTTTATATTCAATATAATAAATTTATTTAGTATGTTAACTTTTGTGTACATGCAGCTCCTGCTGAAGGACAAATTGTTTAGAGCCTGGTGGACAAACATCTGCAGTAAATCTCACATCAAACAACATTCAGAAAAGCTTGGTCTGAACTTAGATAGCTGTTGTCAAAGAGGATGCAGGGAGGAAGAGGAAGAGGAGATTGTCTCAAATGAAAGACACCACATTGAAATCATATTGAACTATTTTCAGTAAGGCCCCAAAAAAAGCAAGAGCAAATGCTGCTCTAGTAAAGGTCAGTGTGAACCTAGATCAGAGAACCTGAAACATGGCACAAAGATAAAGGGTCTCATGAGAAATATCAGTTACACCTTGACATTTTCCAGAGAGACAAAGAAAGCCTGTATAATAGCCTACAATGGCTTGGTGCAGTGTTTGCTCAAGATGCTTCAAAAGTCATTCAAAAGTCATCGTTACACTGGAGCACCACAAGAATTGAAAACTTTAGATTTATTACATTCATGTTGAAACAGTTAACATCTCAACATCAGTTTTGTCATTTATATGACAAAAAATATGTTTCTTTTTAGAAAAATAAAATTTCAAAGCATCAGTTCTTTTTCTTCTTCTCCCCTTTGGCTTAAAACATTTCATGTCCTCAATCTGTCTGTGTATTCAAATTTGCTCTTGCACTGTAAAGAGTACGTCTGAAATCTCAACATTAGATGCAATATACTATATATCTTTTTTTTTCTTACACATTTTTCATCTTAACTCTATTGAATAAACACTTCAGTGTTATTCAGATCTGAACATTCCTTTTTGACATATAAACATTATGATGCAAAAACACAACCTTAGATAAAAACAAAATATACATTCTTTCACTGCTATCTAAATGGTTAAAGTATAAATAATATGTAGCAAGAATTAAGCCAAAAAGAAAATGAAAGTCACCTGGGCAATGCTAAGTGCACCCATACTGTCTACACACAGTTGAAGAGGGTAAGTTGCCAAGAGGTGCAAATCATCATTCCTTGATGAACTGGTCATTCGTAGGTGCTCAACATTCAGATTTGTTTGTGAACACAATGCCCAGAAGGGAAAAAAAAAAACAAAAAAAAAAAAACATAAGCAGTGATCTTAGAGAAGCAATCATGATGCACATGAATCTGGAAAACTTTATAAACACCATTAAAAAAATAAATAAAAATCAGCATACTACAGTGAGAAACATCATTCACAAGTGAAAAGCACTCGGTTATCGACAGGCAATGTGGGACAGAGGGAAGCAGAGCAGGAGAAGTCATGAGTCATTTATCCAGCAATGAGGCCATCCAGAAAGATGTCAATCAAGTTACACGGCCCCTAGAAGGAAGCCAACCAGCATAAATCAAATAAGCACTTTTGCAAAAAATACAAACACTAGCTCACCTGTCAACTGAACCTGATACCGGAATAGCCCAGAGTCCAAAATCCTCTAATAGTCAAATAGAGACAAAGAACAGTTGCACGAGTAACTACTAAGCCACATTTATTATGCTGGTGGCTGTCATTGACCATTATTAGTCCCATAATCACACTGGTTTGTACAATCATGAGAGCTAATACCATGCCAACACCAGCTTACTACACAGCCTCACTCCGACCAAACCTGCTTCAACAAACCCAAGCAGGGACGCTGCCAGGAATTCAGGACTCCTATGAGAAAACATGTTATTTGGCCACTTCATTGCAGAGAAAGGCAAAACTAACATTATGAAATTACAACGAGTTAAACCAAAGAAACTGTCAGGTAAAAAAAGAATAACCCAAAAGTAAACAAGTAATTGTTTGCTGCCTGGGTTCTCCTCTCATCCTGTTCGTTAAGTCACTTCATTGGTTTGTGAATGTCACATTAACTCTCTCACAGTCCACAGCGCTCTTCATCATGAGACTTCAGGCTTATGTGCTGCAGGGAATCTAATCTCTGCATGTCCATTAAAAACATTTTCTTTTGTCTTCACAGAAATCCCAAAGATAATTGGTAATTTATGACTGAAAAGAAAATGAAATTGTGCCTCAACCAGTCAGTAGAACGTTCTCCAACCAGTCATTTGAAACTGCTGCATGTGACCAATTGTACTCTGTCCTATTATTTAACGTGACCTTAAACACCGATGTTAGAGACCCATAGAGTTAGAGAAGGTGGCCCTTTCTTGATGTTACAAAGAACATCAAGAAAAGGGTGAACTAATCATTCCATTACTTTAGAAAAATTTGTTTGTCCAGATCATTCTGTTAAAAAAAAAAAAAGAAACAAAAAAACACTAAAAATTACAATTCTAGTAGCAACTATATCAACATTGCAATTAAATACCCCAACACTGGAGGACACTCCAATACCAAGTTCAGCCATTGCATATGAGCCAAAGAGTCAGCAGCACAGGAAATGTGAAAAGGTTTGAGAAATACAAGAAGTAAAATCAAGAAGTTAGCAATTTTGGTTCAGTCTGTAAAGTACATCAGATAAAAAGGGTAATTTGGAGAAAAATGTTGGCAGGAGTGTTTGGCAGACTGAAGACAGTATAGGTTTTCTTTTTGGGAGGTGGCCTTTTGGAGTGGACATACAGAAAGATAGTGGTGGCAACTGACCCACATCTGGCCCTACTAGGACTGGTCTAATAGACAGAACAATAAGGACTGCAAGACATGTTATTGCCCTATCTTTGATTGACAGGACTGTGTGGACTGCAGAGACTTGCTTGCCTCATTGATGAACAAAAAGAACTGTCAAAAACCAGGCTGGACTAATACTAGGCAGCGCTGTTCATTTGAAGCCTTGAAATGTAAAAAGACCTGCCAGCAATTTGGGACTTTATTTGGACTTAGGCCTGTTGACTTGGAGACACTTGATATTTGATCCCAAATCCAAAAATCAAAACACGTTATTTAAAAGGTGTGCACCAATCAATTCATTTCACTCAAGCTATTCAAAATAAACCTGAATGAGATTTTTTCTTTTCTTTCAAACTTAAACAGCAGTTTGCAAATATGTTCCAAGAATTATTCTATTTGGGTACAAAAACTACATAAATGAACTGTCATATGCAAAATATGGGTCAAGAATCCCAGTCCGAGATGGAACCATTTCCAACTTTGACAACTGAAAATGAACAAAAAATAATAGTTGTTACCCTCGTGCTATGATGTCTATCATTTACATGTTATATATATTTGTACAATTGTTAAAAGGACTTGAAATTAAAAGTTTCTGATGAGATTTGACTCACCTGCTTGTCTCAAATCATAACAACTGCAGAAACATTTGCCATAACTTTATGGTTTTAGCTTCATGTTTTTAATGGTCTGGATGAACAAAAGGGACGTGATCTTCTCAGAATGACGAAAATATTCTCTTTTGTGACTTTTTCAGGTCACTGTACAAGAGCAACACCCTAAACAACACAAATTTCTTATAACTAAAAAAATAGTAAAGAAAATAGTGGGATGTGTACAAAATGTTTGTACAAAATGTACAAAAATGTTTGTCAATATTTGGTCACAAGTCAAAGTTTTTGAATTCAAATTGCAGGGTCCAATCTGACCCATAAAATAAATAAATAAAAATAAAAATCCCACTAAGTTCAACTCATTATGAATTTCTTCCTACATAGAAATAACCAAGAGAAACCGATACGAACCAAATTATAGCACCAGTTCAGTATCTCATTGATTTAATCTCACCTCATATATACTGTCAATGGGCAACAGTCGAAAGGAAAAACTCATTTAACAATAAGACAGGAATTAGGAAGCACCAGCCTCGAGGTTGGCATCTCTGTCCTGCCACCAGAGGACAGGACAGAGATGCCAACAAACACAAAAATATTAATCCAGGATTACCTGCTTTGACACAGAAAAAACAGAAAACACAAAATTATTGACAGCTGTAATGGCATATACATACAAGAATAGTAAAGAGCAGAGTGAGGAGAGGTGTTCAGTGCATCATATAAGGGTCCTCAGCATAATTACTTGGATGGCACAGGGTCCTGACTGAACTATATATTTTTTTATCAAAAAGCAAAGTTTTAACCATAATATTAAAGTCAGATTATGGCTTCTTCCTGCAGAAGAAACAATGGCCTTCTACATAATTGGAGGTATCACCCTTTAATGCCTATTTTCATATAGCTAACATGCTGTGTTGGAATCTTTGCATCTCTACTTGTAGCATTAGTAAATGATATGCACATATTGCTTTAACCTTCTTTAGGTTCTTTAGGTGCTTTACAAAATTTCTCATTTTCCTATTCACACACACACCAGTCACTTCATTAGGTCCACTTGCTCAATTACTTGTTCAACCAATCGCATGGCTGCAACTCATTGCATTTATGCATATAGAGGTGGTCAAGACAACTTGCTGAAGTTCAAACTGAGCATCAGAATGGGAAAGAATGGAAATTTAAGTGACTTTGAACGTGAGATGGGTGTTGGTGCCAGTTGGGCTGGTTTGAGTATTTCAGAAACTACTGATCTACTGGGATTTTCATGTGCAACCATCTCTAGGGTTTACAGAGAATGGTCTGAATAAAAGAGAAACTATCCAGTGAGCGGCAGTTGTGTGGATGAAAATCCCTTGTTGATGTGAGAGGTCAGAGGAGAATGGGCAGACTAGTTCAAGCTGACAAGAAGGCAACAGTGGCTCAAATAACCACTCATTACAACCAAGGAATGCAGAACATCATCTCTGAACTCACAACACATCGAGCCTTGAAGAAGATGGGCTACAGCAACAGAAGACCAAACCTGGTGTCACTCCTGTCAGCTAAAAAAGCAAACAGACTACAGTTTACACAGGCTCACCAAAATTGGACAATGGAAGATTGGAAAAACATTTCCTGGTCTGACGAGTCTCAATTTCAGCTTCGACATTCAGATGGTAGGGTCAGAATTTGGGACCAACAACATGAAACATGGATCCATCCTGCTTTGAATCAACAGTTCAGGCTGCTGGTGGTGGTGTAATGGTGTGGAGGATATTTTCTTGGTACACTTTGGGGCCCTTAGTACCAATTGAGCATCATTTAAATGCTGCAGCCTACCTGAGTATTGTTGCTGACCATGTCCATCCCTTTATGACCACGGTGTACCAATGGCTACTTCCAGCAGGATAATGCACCATGTCACAAAGCTTGTATCATTTCAAACTGGTTTCTTGAACATGAGAATGAGTTCACTGAACTCCACACTTACCAGATCTCAGTCAAATAGAGCATCTGTGGTGGAACGGGAAATAGATGTGCAGCCGACAAATCTGCAGCAATTGCATGATGCTAGTGTGTCAATATGGACCAGAATCTCTCAACACTTGGCTGAAAGTATGCCACAAATAATTAAGGCAGTTCTGAGGGCAAAAGAGGGCCCAACCTTTTACTAGTGAGGTGGACCTAATAAAGAGGCCAGTGCATACTTGCAAACCTTCAGACCTAAGAATTTGGGAGATATTCAAGAGGGCTTTGGTGGGGTTGGTGATTATATCTGTTCGGCCACCTTGTTCAATGGGGAAGTCCAATCTACAACATTTGCTGGCAGCATACCCTTTCCCCTTCGAGCTGTTCTGGATTAACTCAAATTCTTTTTTCCAGTCATTTTGGAACTTACAAGCATATTTCCTCTTCTTACTCGCCATGTCTCTTCTTCTTCTGTGCTGAATTCCGCTCCATAGACATAATATACGTCTATTATAGCTGTTTATGTCTATGTGCCATGCTTGATTTCGAGGTGTAACCATTATTATTGTCCGGCCACAAATGGCACCCAGTGAAGGATGGTGTAGCAATATTGTTGTCCGGGTGGAAATCGGGAGATATTCGGGAGAATGGTGGCCCCAGGAGATTTTTGGGAGGGGCACTGAAATTTAGTACTCTCCCGGGAAAATCGGGGGGGTTGGCAAGTATGGGCCAGTGAGTGTATTATTACTGTGTACACAGAAGTGCTTATATTTTTTACAGTTATAACCCAATAAGCTCTTTAGGATCATTCATTTGTATTTTTTTTTTCCTGTATCCGCCCATCGACACTGTGTGTGTGTGTTAAAATTAGTGAATTAACTGGCTTACTTCCTCATAAGGGTAAACAGTTATTGAGAATGAAGTTGACTGTCATGGTATGTACTGGGGGTCACCTGAATCCTTCATTATTCAGCAACGCAGTTGATGAAGCTTCTCTACACGGCTGATATCTTATTCATCTACTCCTCTGCACATCCCCAAGTATTGGCTGCCATAATTAGTTAGCATAGTCATTTCATTATGGCTTTGTGGTGATAACAGTGTTGTACAGTCCACAATCTTTTCTCTTTCAATCAACTGAAAAGAAAATGAAGGGGGGACTTCTCATTCATTCTTGTGTCAAGGTAAATCTGTACAGCATACTAAAAGATTAATCTATTAGTTGCATATATGTCAAACAATTTAAAAAGGATTTTGATTCACCCTGGAATATCATAGGACTGTAAAATAGTCATAATGATTACAGTTACTGTTATTGTAATGATGTAATTGCTGCCATAAGGTACTTGAAGTTTCATAGATGCAATGACCACACAATTCTCTGCTCACATTCAGTGAGACGATTCAGCCTATCGACAGGCACATGTTACCATGTTAGAAATAGCAGAGAACAGGTGACATGGCCAATGCAAGTTCAAATGTGTTTAACAGCCACCACTGTAGGGCTTAGTTTTTAGTTTTGCTATGAATATTAAAACAATAAATACATTTTATGGGTAATTTTATTTAAAAGAAAAATAAATAAACTTCAGTTGTGTAAGAAACTTTTGTTGTGGACGCCACAGATGAATAAAGTTGATGAGCCATACAAAGAAGTTATGGCACAGAGTAGTGGAAACTAGCTGAAGATCAGAACTGAGCATTTGTGAACAGCAGTATGGTTTCAAGTACAAAGAGTACTACAGATGCAATATTTGCTTTGAGAATGTTGATAGAGAAGTAGATGCATTTTGTCTTTGTAGACCTTAAGAAAAGTATATGGCAGGATGCCAAGAAAGGAGCTGTGGTATTGTATGAGTATGTATTGTATGAGGTATGTTAGAGTGGTGCAGGACATGTATGAGACAGTAGTGGGGTGTGCTGTAGGTGTGACAGAGGAGTTCATGGTTCATGGAGGTGGGACTGCATCAAGGAACAGTGCCTTCTTGTTTGCTATGGTGATGTACAGGCTGACAGATGAGGTTAGACGGGACTCTTCATGGACTTTGACGTTTGCAGATGACTTGTGCTCTGTAGTGAGAGCAGGAAGCAGGTGGAGGAACATCTAAAGATGTGGAAAAATCCCCTGGAAAGAAGAGGAATGAAAGTTAGCCGTATTTAGAAGGGATACGTGTGTGTGAAAGACAGGAACCCAAGTGGAATGGTGAGGCTATAGGGAGCAGAGATAAAGAAGGTGGAGTTTAAGTTCTTAGAGTCAACGATCCAGAAAAATGGAGAGAGTGGCAAAGAAGTGAAGAAGAGTGTGCAAGCAGGTTGGAACAGGTGGAGAAGAATGTCAGGTGTGATGTGTGATAAAAGGGTATCAGCAACAATAAAAGGAAAGGTGTACAAGATGGTGAGACCTGTGATGTTGTACAGTTTAGAGACTGTGGCACTGAGGAAAAGACAGGAGGCAGAGTTGGAGGAAACAGAGGTTAAAATGTTGAGGGAGTGACTAGGATGGATAAGGAAGAGGATGCGGAGGACTGGGTTAGATGGAGGCAGATGATTCGCTGTGTTGAACCCTGAAGTGAAAGGTTAAAAAGAAAAGAAGAATCACTCTAAGAAAGAGTGCATAATACTATCAATAAGTGTGTATTGGTGGTCTTTTACTCTTAGTGATTTCCTGCGGGACACTTTTCTACTTTGATAAGGTAAAATGAGAGAATTACATTTAGGGATCTTTAAGTTTCCCTTCCGTGCTCAGCTTCAGCTTCAGTCTCTTCTTCATCTCATCTGGACATGGGATCTTAGTCTGGGTATTACTTGGGCTTTGGAAGGTTCAGTCAGCTGTAAACAATATTTTATTGTCGTGGATATTGCCCCAAAACAAGATTTTTCCAGTGTGTGTGTGTGTGTGTGTGCGTGCGTGTGCACATATCAGTAGAGATTTTTTTTTTTTTATAATAATCAAATTTTATTACACATTTTCAAAATTTCTTCAATCTCAATGTTCTGTTATATTCAGATTTTGTGATGTTCAGATGTTATTTCTCACTATTTTTTTGTTTGTTTTTTATAGTAGTTTTATGATATAAAATCAAGACCAAAATAAGCTATAAGCCAAAATTTTCTTTAAATACTGGTTAATAGTCAGAGGTAACTTCATTTAAATTAGTTGGACTATTACCATAACAACAAATGATCAACATTAAAATGACTTAATGTCTTAAATTAGAGGTATTTGAACATGTTAAGCCAGTTTGGAATCAAGTCATCTAATTAGATGCATTCATTCATCATCACAGCACATAATATTTGATACTGCCTTCATTGCTCACATGACAACTTCACAAACATTAATACAAACTGCGAATGTCCAAGAAGCTACAACAATTCAGTCTCACTGTTGTTCTGATCTTGTCCATATGGTTTTGAGGCTGACTTTCAAACCACACAGGTCTATATGAATAGTGGTGTATTTGGGCTCCCTAAGACTGTAAATTAAGTATAGACTAGTGAATGCCATATCACATACCTCACTATTTGCACGGAGGGCTATTTCTTCCATCTTGGTCGGTTCTGTGCAGCTGAAGAGAAATTATGCAACTTTTGCGAAATAGCACAAATGTAAATTACAAGATCCAAATTTGATAAACATTCATTGTCCTAATCCATCCTCATTCACGTGGCGTCAGAAACTGCAGCTTTATCAATTCTGTTTCATTGATATACATTTGTCCTTGGCACTGATGCTTCTTAATATTAGCCAGTGAAAGCTGAATTCAGAGGTTAGTAGGTGTAATACGTTTCAGGAAATTTATTTTGGAGACTTGGGGCCGACTCCACTGAAGACATTTCTTCCTTCGCTTCATTCTATCTTAAAAACAGGGAATACTGTCTTTAGTGAGTCTCATCTAACAAATTGTCATTCTGTTTCACTCTTACTTGCTGTTTGGTTAGCTTTAGACATCATTACTACTTGGTTAAAAGGGAGATACAGTATTATGCTCTTTTTTCAATAGTTGACAGAATTTCTTGATGTTTTATTGAAATGTCTTTGACATGTTTTTCTCAAAACACTACAGGAATTTAGTACAAAGACATTCATTTCAACTGTTCATCACAGCTGGGTTAAAGGGGTGGGGTTAGTATCTCACTCCACTCCACCCACTGTTCTGCAGGGTGTGCCTATTTTGTAATTGCTGCTACAGTTTTGCTAATAACCTCTTAAAATTTAATGCAAAATTTTAAATCATATGAGACACACATATGAATACTAGGGCCATTGGATGGTTTGCACGGACAGTCAGGGCACGGAGTTTGCAGTTAAGGGTTTGAGTCCTGGCCTGTGGCCTCTTGCCGAATGTGTTTTCTACTCTCCTTCAAACCTACCTGTCTGTGTACTCTGAAGTGAAAGGCAGAGGCACAAAATCTTTTTTTTTTAAGTAAATTAAATAAAAGATGTGAAAACTAGATAAATCTCTACTAAACTGGGACAATGACGTTACAGAATTGTTCAGATCTGAGCTGTTAACTCAGTTACATGTTTTCACACAGGTGACCCCCAAACAAAGTCATGAGTTTGTGCTATCATTTTTTTTCCCGTTTACTTTACTCCTTAAATTCTATTGTTTTCAGATTATTTCCTCAGAAAAGTAGTTGAAACTTGGATTAAATAACTTTTTTTTTTTTTTTTTTTTTTTTTTAATGGAGACATGAAAAATAGACAAAACAGCCCTCCCATCTACCTTCAAGAAATAGAGATTACTTTGGAGGTAATCATAAGTGTGAAAATTG
>JBAMYA010045538.1:0-36436 GCA_037176975.1 Arrhamphus sclerolepis
TTTTTCTGTCTCCAAAGCATTTTCCCTTTCGAGTTATAATTAAAACCTTTTCATCACTGCTGCAAACAGATGCCAAACAGGCGCTTCAAAACAGAGACATGCAAGAGAGAGAGAGAGGTGTCATAAAAGAGGGGATGAGAGCAGAGGCTGGATGATGGTGGCATCAGGAGGAGAAGAGAGAGACATTACAGAGAGGAGTGGAGAGTGAGAGATGAAGTGCATGACTGATGAGCAACAGAGGGAGGTGAAGAGGTCATATTGTCCATGTGTACGTATGGAAAAACTGTATCTGTCACGATGTCTGAGATCACCCCTCCCATCCAACAATGCAGATGGATAAACACATAATGTCACTTCAAAATGTTCCCTGTTTCACTGTCTGCAAAGGAAAAGAAATGCAGGCGTATACGAGCACAAAGGCACATGCTGATATTTTTCCTAAACAGTTTTTTTTTTTTTTTTTTTTACTGCCACCCCCTTATAACTACAAGGTCATTGCTACTGACTGGCTGCCACTGCCACACAGATTCTCTCTCACACACAGACACACACACACCTCCCTACTGTCATAACACAACAACTGAGTGCAAACGAGGACTGGCACCTCTGAATGTACAAGCAAAAATACTGCAACATCATTCGGGAGCACCATGAAGTTGATGGTTCTGTTCTTTAGTCATAATTTAAATTTCTGTAGGAGCCATACAAAAGATTAAAAAAAACAAAATAACAAAAGCAGATTCCACATAAACCATTCTTTTGACTTTAAAAACAGATGTACTTTTGAATTTAATATGATCCAGTATTTTGTGCCGAGGCTCAATATCCTAACCTTGAAAATAGGATTTGCCAGGTAGTTGAGCTGCATCTGTTAAAAATCCACAATGCAGAGACCCGTTGCTGACAGACTTGCAGTCTGCTTTTACAATAAAATGTGGTAAAGTAGCAGTAAAGGAAGGAGACTGTAATTTACAGTTATTTTACAGGGCAATAAGTATAATGTACTGTTAAAGTATATGACAGGAGGATAAATGCTCATATACAGTCATGTAAAAGAAAACACACCCTCTTAGTTCTTTAAGTTTTATGTATCAGGATATTAATAATTTAATAATTTAGCCCCTACCAGGCCATAGATTTAGGCAAACACAACCTGAGATGCCCAACAACACATTGCAAATTTGGCTGCGTCATTATGCACTGAATTAAAAAGTAAGCTAATGTGCAGAGCAGCTTGTTTTAGTAGGCTTCTGGAGTATCGTTTCAAAATAAAGGCGCAAAAACATAAAATACACAACTTTTCTCAAGTGTTGCATCACATCAGTGTGGTTGAAGGCAGCCTGGCTCTCAAATATGCAGTTTTTCTGGGTAAAATATTCCTTTACATTTACACCTTTGCTCCAACATGGGGGGTCACCATCAGCCCAGCATGACAGAACTTTGCTCAACAAACATGAAGAAAAAGATATAACAGAAAGTAACATCTTATTACTATTTTCTACTATCACTTATTTCTTATTACTGTTTTCTTATCTGCTCTGAAAGATGTCTGGGCAGCGAAAACTAGACATAGCTGTGACCTCAGAACTGGTATACAGACTCGGACAATTAAAATCAACCTGGTAAATGACTCTAACATGTTCTGATTTTAATGCTAAGTATTTACAAACATGAATGTTATGAAACTACAAGTCTCATCATGGTATTTGGAATGAATGTAACAAATTTGAAACATATTTTTCTTCGTTCTTCGATACTCTACTTTATTTGGTCGCTGTTTCTTACAGCTAAAGTTTCATAAAAGGCTGGAAAAGACATCTTTCAGGTGTTGCCAAATTATTTACTGTTCGTGCTCTCCAGACGGTATTAATGAAAGATCATCAAAAGAATGGCGACTTGCCAATCTGATTAAAAGTTATGGCTTAATGATGTACGAGAATAATAATGAGTTTAGCATTTTTATAGTTACTGATCGACTGCATCAAGTATATAACGTTAATTAAATAATAAAATCGAGTGCTCTGGACTGTTAGTAAATTTACAGACTTTTTTTCCTCCCTATCAATGACATTTACTCAGAGAAACTGTTTTTCATGCTTCTTATTTTCGTTCTGCGCGTACAGTTTTCCCAAGATCACAACTGTGATGGGGGTTACTCCACGTAGGTTTCCTAACACCAGGGAAGATCACTGGAGCAAAGATGAGCACTGTTGACGTTGAATTACACCCAGCTGGACAACAAACATAAGACAGATCTCTCGCCAACCGCCGAGCGGGGAGGCGGATGGCACACAGGCTATAAATTAAAACTCTTAAAATGCAGACTGGAACCCTGCAATAACCACGCCAGATGCATCAGACATCCCGCTCCTGTCAGCCACTGGGATGGAAAGTGATAGGAAAAGACGGATTCATATCTTTTTTTGGCATGTTTTTATTTATTTATTTATTAAAACATGGTTATTAAGATGTTTTATACCCCATGACTCTGATTCTGGTGGTCCTTTAAATCTAGCCAGCTTGCACATAAACTCCATGCACATTGCGGCCGTTGGACCGTCAGCTATCTATTAGTGGCAACTAATAACCTCTCAGAAAGTTACATGGTATAAAAAGATCTTTTTATTTTTGGTCACAGACAGGTTCCATCAACTTGCGTCATCATCGATTACAGTTTGTTTCGAGAAGGAAAATTTCATATCCTGGCGATTTCAAATGCCATGCCTCTGCTCAAGGCTCCACTATGGATCAAGTAATTGATTATAGTACCATAGAAACATTTATTTCCAGCCCACTTCTAACTCACTGTCTTCAAAGCAGGAAGAGAGCACCTGCTGCAACATGCTGCTATCCTCCCCTGTTAAACAGCATAACAGCGAGGGTATTTTGGCAGCCTCGTTAACCGAAAACAGTTCAGTATATGAAAACAAAACATCAATAGTCATAACTCTGCATGAGGAACAGAACTGAGCTCTTCTGATTCTTCTGTTGATTTATTTTATTCCCTTTTCAGATGAGAGAGGAGGAGATGTCAATACATCCAAGCATAAGTATTTGGATTTTTCTTTCTTCCTTGCAGGGCAGGGCTGGGTTCGATTTTAGATTTTCTTTTCTTCAACCCTAGGTAAAGTCGTTGTTTGTTTTTTCCACTGCAATTTATGATAAAACACGGTGATGGAGTATCTTCTACTAAAGAGGGGAAAGTTTGCCCTTTATTGATATTTTTGATTCAAAGATCAGACGTGACACCATTCAGAAATGTCTTATCCTGCCTTTAAGGGTGGTTGGTTGTTGGGCCAGATTATTTCCTTGAGAGAGGGTCTGCTATGCTCCCGGACCTGTTAAGCGCCTGAAACCACAGACTCCTTTTCTTTATAAATGTTCTCCAGGTCGCTACGCATGCAGAGGGACACACGAACCATCTGAAAGTTTCGTCTAAGACATCAAGAAATCAGCATTAGTTGGTTCTGGAGATGAGAAGTGAGAGTAAATATCTGTGTTAAGTTTGTACACATTTTGGCACCAGAAAAATGAATCTTTAATAAATGCCTCTGATAGAATCTAGCTCTGTAAAACAGAGGGGTTTCATTCTGTGAATGAATCGTCAAACTGCACTCCTCCCTGGGAAACTGTCAGTCGCTGAGCTGTGAAACATGTTCCTTCCCTATTAAAAATGCATTAAGCTCGCAGAAGCCACTGAAAGAATCATGCTGTCAAAGCTCGGTTACCAAAACCTGGCCACTGAGATTTCGACCTTATTAACGGGGATTGTACGGGGCTGCTATGAATAACAACAAAAGCTTTGCGCGTCATTCTTGCTGTGCATATTTAGGTTTAACTGAACATTTACAATGCAAAGCTATTTCAGTCAGTATCAGATAAACAAATAAATACTTAAAGAGCGCCTTTGCTGAACAGTCACACACCTATGAAATGCATAATTAATAGAAAAGGGACCAATCCAATCCAGTGTTGTTGTGTGGAGCTAATACCGACCTAATTCACTGATTGGATAAGCTGATTTGGAGCATTTGTATTTGCAGTGTCAATCAAGTACTTTGTCCTTTTCAGATCAATGATTTATTTGAAGGGTTGGATGATGCAGGCGTTTATTTGTTTCTAAAGTGAAATCAGATCTTAGCACAAAAAAGCATCTCAGTGCAATTTTGATCCTTAAATTAAAATAAAAGAAAATATGGATTGATAAAGTTCAATGGTAATTATTCTGCAAGATAAATGTTACATTTGTTTTCTACAGCTGCACTTATTTAACAGCTCTACACTTTTCCTTTCTGACTGCTTCTAGTTATACATTCAGATCTTGTTTGTTATGCTGTACACTACAAGTCACATTCATTTTTCATCATTTGTTTTTATACACAGACTGCTCCGTGGAGGTCGAAGGGTTAAGTATCTTGCCAAAAGACATTTAACTGAGGCTGTGCTGTTGTTCGGTGGATCTCTGTCTGAAATAATAGGTGGGAAAAATGTGGGAAAAAAAACAAAACAACACTGTTTTGCCACCATGAACCTTCCAAACAGAGGTGTCGACTCTGAACGGGGGACAAGGACTGTCCTTCCCGAAGCCATTTGGTGTTTACCAAGGTGACGAACATCCCCTTCACACACATCTCTCCAAAATCTGTTCAGTCAGGTTTGCGTCTGCCATCTGTGAACGCTACAGTATACGGTTTGCACCACGTCGCCTTGTGTGGACGCTCGTGCATCTCTGAGAGCGCCGCAGGATTCTGCTGGCATTTGTCGCCCACCTGTGTGTCGCACATTCCGCGAAGACCCCCTCGTGTCTGTCCATCTGTTGGGGCCTCGAGAAGAGTCACTTCAACCTGTCATAAATGAGATTTAGTGGTGTGATGTGACTGTAACAGGCAGGCTCCTGACAGCCTGCTTGTTACAGTTGTCAGCCAGCTCAGGTAGCTTGACACCTGTAATCTCGGTTGCCCCTGTTCTCAGCCAGTTCTGCTGGCAGGACTCATACTGCCCAGCCAAGCAAAAATGGAACAACCAACTTGACCACTGAGTTGTGTAAAAGTGAAATCATTAACTTAATACACATTCAGAAGGAGTTTTACCTCTTTGGGAACAGCTAGTGTGTCAGTTCAAAACAAAATGCATCTTGTATGAGCTGCTTTCAGACAAATCATCTGCAAACACGTCTACTGCTGCAACAGATTTATCTGATTTTTTTTTTAAAAATGGACAACAGACTGTTTTGTTTCTGCATTTGGAAATTAGTCAGGGACAAACATTGTGGACTTCATGTTTTGAAGCACATTGCAAAGTTTCTAAACCCTTGTGTGTGTTTTCTTGTGGTTTTTGTGGGCTCATGGCTGGGCACAGAATGCTTCCTTTATTTTCAGCTCCGCAGTGCAACACAGAGTGTATCATTTGCTGACACCATGCACTGAAGGGCACTTAATGTTGTTAAGTAGAACCCAGTAGCGCGTGTCTTGCAGTATGTTGTGTGTCTCAACACATTGAAGGAGGAGGAGTTTAATGCGACCAGACAATTACACGAGCTAAAGCATGCTTGAGCCTAAGCGTCACTTTTTGTCCAAGTTTCCATTTCCCCGTGAGCATCTATTTTACTCATTTGTATGTGTGTTTGGATGCATGCATAAAGATTTCCCTCTCATAATAGGCGTGTGTATGTGCATGTGTGATTATGCATTCAGCATTAATAAGCTCTGTAATGAAAGGGGACAGTCTTCTGTTGCCGTGGTAATGAGGCAGTGGAGCATCACTGTGCACAATGGCAGAGATGGAGCACAAGCATTATTGCACCTTCTGAAAACAAACCGTGATGCGTTTGGATTGAGGAAGACAGAGATGAGTGGACAGACGAAGGAAAAACAAGTACACGCAAGAGACAAGTGGACATGTTGTGGTGTGGGGCACCATTGTAGTGCATATCAAAATACAGGTCTGCAAGCATGACAGTAAGACAAAGAAAATCTGATGAATGCTCGTGTCTTTTCAGCCAGAGGCACACGGAGGAGAGGGAAGAGAGATATTCGTGTTGCAAGGTGATATGGGTGAGGTGATGTGATCGATCTGACTGTGGCAACGTCCCCTGAAGACAGAGACGTTCAGATAGATGACAGACACAGCAGAGGAACAGTTGCCTTGACAGACAGATGGATCAAGTGAGAGGAATGCAGAGAGGCGACAAACGGATGGAGCAAGTAAGATGACAAGGAGTGTAAGGAAGACAGATTTATTCTCAGGTAGATGATGATGTAGCATGGAAAAAGAAAGGTTGAGCACAGCTGAAAGAGAGAAACACCAACCGCTCTCAGGCTCAACATTTATGCTTTTGTGACTTTCTTGTGCGCTGCAAGTTGAGTGGTTTCAGTGCAGTTTAAGGGTGAGAGTCACCCAAAGCCAAGAACAATTTAGTGGCTGTCTGCTCAACCATGTGATGTTGTATAGAGCCTGTCAGTCCAGAGACAGTCAAAGATAGAGGGTAACAATTCCTGCTTCATATCTTTTCTAAGTACAGAGGAGAAATCACTTTAGCGTAAACACTCAGAAGGCCAAAGGTGAAAAATACATATATATACACATTCATCCAAAATCACACTTTCTGCCTGGTTAGATGTATCCTGGCCTTATGCTTTTCTTTTAGTGCTACAAAATTGTCTCTTAAAGGGTATATAGATAAGGTTTTTTTTATCATCTTTTGTGCTTGAGAGCATATACTTGTGTGTCTGAAATAAAACTAAAAACATAAATGCAACTCAATGCCTCCATTTGTCTGCAGCCATCCAAGTCTGTTGAGGACCGTTCAGATTTTCAGAGTAATGTAACATCACAAATACAGAAGGTTTGACATCTTTATCCATACCCAACATATGATCAGTTGCAATAGCTTCAATGGTTCCCTTACATCTCACTGAGCGCCACCACTAGACTAAAGTTTCAATGGGTCCAAAAACTCGCTTCATGACTTATCATCAGCCTCAGCTAAACTTGAGTTTAATGCAAACAAAATTTGAGCATAATGACCAGCTTAACTAACAGAGTGAACTTTATAATTGCTTACCCTCAGCATGTTAGCCTTGACAGCTTCTAATCACACCATTTCACTGAAAGCTTAGATGTGCAGATACATCAAAAATGAGACGTCTGCTGGATGCAGCACAAACTCAAGCCAAAAGCATTAAGCATCATGAGTCTTTTCACTGTTGTTCTGTACTGTGTTGCTATTTAAAAAATAGTTTTTGGACAGTATATGGCTTTGGAAACATAACAGTTATTATGAAATGTGTTTTCCAGAAGTTTTATATTGATCTGTGTTAAGGCTTTTATTTTGGAAGGAAGTAAAAGATATACTATGCATTACAGGAAATCCTGTTTTAAATCCTGAGTGACATAGTAGCCATAGCTACTTATTTGTTGTTATAGGGATGCTAATTTACAACAGTGTTATGTGCCAGCGTTTCACCATTCAGCAAGTATCTGGCAACATGTGACTCATATTAACATTTGTTAGTCAACAATGTTGAGTTCAAACAGTGAGTCGCTGTGTTACAAAGATGCTTTTTGTTTTTAAGATGAGTTTTTCAGTTGCAGGGGTCCAGTGTAAAACCTTGAACGAATTGTAACAGGGACAACCTTCTTATTCCAACCTCCATTATAGTGTAGGAGCTGGTAGGATCCACTGAGTAATCAAACTGCCACTCTGTAACACTTGCTGTCAAACATAATAGAGTGATGAGATCACTGTAGGAGCTGAGGCGGATGCTTTTTTCTGTTCGCAGTTTGCATTCACCACGATGGTGTTCATGAATGAGAAGACTTCAACTGAAAGGGGCCATTGAAAGAGCTGAACAACGTAATCTCCTGCTTGCAGCATATCCAATCAGCACCAAGTCAACATCTGCGTTTTTTCCATGTTGTGCTGATGTAGCTAAACCAAGCCAGTATAAGTTCTCAAGAATTTCAGATCCCACCTAGTGGAAAGCAACCTTTTGTCTCCCTGTAATGCATGGACATTTGGCATTAAATGAGCAAGGTGCCCACTTCCTGGCTCGTGAACAACACATTCGAGCAGCTGTTTGTCTGCGTTAACATCTTAGATGTAAAAAACACATCGTAGTAACAGTACAACTGCAAACACTCATTAGATCATTAAACTTATTTCATCTTCATCAAAACACACACTGACAATGCCTTGTTTTGTTGAAATCATATTAAAATCACCTATTTTAATCTATTATCTGTTACATGTTATTTTGTTTTTATGTTCAAAAGAATTAAAACTGCAGCTATTTCAGCCTCCTGGTAGTAGTTGTTGGACATGTCCAATGTTGTACAGAAAGGCTCCTGCTTTCTCTTAATTTGTGTCCAGTTAGCATCTGAATGGGGTGTTATATCTAAAAGTATTCTTCTGTATCAACTTTCAGTTGTGTTTAAAAAAAAAAGGTATAAAGTATAAGGTTTTAAATATTGGGGTATTTAAAATATCTTTTTTCAAACAGAAACCTGTTGCATGAAACCAAGAGAAGGGATTAAGCTAAAGATACATCAGTCATTTTGACTGAACTTATTCTCCAACCGGCTGCATGAAAGCAGGAGTTACCATGGAGACTTAATCCGGCTAACAACCAGGATTTCTTAATCCTGCCGCTCTTATCTCTTCAGTCACTTGTCCTTCTGATTGGAAATAAATTAAATTACAGTAATTCATTATCTACATCAGCTGCTTTATAATTTTAAAGAAAAATTGTAATTTGGCAACATGGTCATTATCATAAAACAAGCAGAGCAGTGGCCCTCGACAACTGGAACTGAAGGGCCCTGGTCTAGTGGTGTTGCCTCAAGGCAAGAAGGTTCCTGGTTCAAATGAGTTTGCATGTTCTTCTCATGCATGTCTGCATCTTTTCTCCAGGTGCTATGGCTTCCTCGCGCAGTTCAAAAGCATGCATGTTAGGTTAATTGATGACTCTAAATTGCCCATGGCAGTGATTGTGAGTGTGGGTGTGTGGGTGTGTGTGTGTGTGTGTGTGTGGCCCAGGTCTCACCTCAACGGGACTAACCTGGTTAAATACAGGCTGATAATCAATAATCTTGGCTGTAACCATGAAGGTGATGGACTCAAGGAAGGCTGGTATTTTATCGCTCTTGTCTACGTACAGTTGTCGTGACTATTATTCCAGTTCTTGAGATGATTAGAAACAGCTGATGATATGGAGGTAATTAATCAGTGATGGTAGTGATAATCTACTCCTTGTGTGTTTCTTTTTGAATAATGTTTGGATGAAGCAGCTGTCTGCAGAAGGTCTTTCTGATGGGAGAGTGATTCAGGGGCAGCGTTGGATCATCTGTCATTTCTCTAATGATGGTACTTGTTCCATGAGCAGACTATAGGCCGACTTTATTTCATTTAAATCAGAAGCGTGCTATTTTTTTGTCCACTAGGTGGCAGTAACATGTTGCATTTGGGGCTTTTTGCAAAATGAAATCCGAAATAATTGACACAGATCATCAATTATACTTCTACTTCTACTATACTTTCTACTTTTAAACAGCCATGGTGTACCACTGCAATGCTGCCAAGTGTAAATCGCATTGATCCAAAGCAAAGAAGCTACACATCCCCTCGCTGCTGATGTGGAAGGCATTGATTGGCTGTGAGACGAAGCACAAAATGGGGAAGAACTGCCGATGAGCTGAACCCCACCACACATTCCAGGCTGTGTTCAACACACAACATATGACACTATGGCATTTATTTTATTAGAAGCAGCTACCAGGGCCTGCCAATCGCAAGCACTTAATTAAATGAACATCAGTAAGAATATAACTTCATTCACAGGGCAGTGTGTTAGCGCACATTATTTTTCAATTAAGTGTAACAAAACTGTATGCTTTTATCTTAATTCTTTCTTCAGAAGTCAATTTCACTTGATTTGCATTCATTATCTCTTAATGGAAGACTTTTTCTGGTTCACAAAAGTCTGATTAACTGGGATTCATTGTGTAAATCCAACCAGCCGCATAATTACATCAAATTGGTTAATTTACTAACTAATAAAATACAGAAATTCTGATGGAGAAGTCTGGCCAATAACTAATGACCGACTGAGGACAAAGGTAATCAAAGCATCATCAGCTGCAAACACAGTTGACGACATTTTCCAAATGTCTTGGTTAATTGCGAGCTTATGCTGTTTTCCAGTGACGCAAAAGGCAGAGAAAACAGAGGGTTTTGTGTGTAAACACAAAAAAACACACACACACACACACACACACACACACACACACACAGACAGACGTGTGTGGAGAGCTGCATATTGTCGCAAGAGAAAACAGGTGGATCCCATTGTCTGAGCCATTAATCGATATTCCACTATGTCTTTGGAATCATAAGCGAACAGAAAGCCAGTTTTATTTGCCTCCACTGACAAACATATGCAAGCAGATGCTTCAGTTAAATACACAGGACACATGCCATCAGCCCCCGACACACATAAATACGCAATATTCCAGCACCTGACAAGCAATTACACCGCCATCTGGCATTACTATCTTCATTTAAAGTCACTCAAACAATTAAGGATGTCTTGACTGAAAGCTTTGCATTAAAACGGTAAAAGACAGAAAGTGTGAGCTCTATTTCCTGTTCCTCCTCACGACTGACCATGAGCATTATCTCATCTGAAAGTGTGAACATTATGAATTCATCTACGGTAATCTGCTTCATTAGCTCAAACTGCTGCTATAAAAAGGTCAAACAAGTGGGATTTAAAAGGGAGAGAAGGCATAATGACTTGTGCCAACATTCATCTTAAGTTAGGTTGAAATCAATAAAAAATCCCTAATGATCCTATTGATTCGGTGCTTCCTCCAGCATTTTATTCTTCTCATGGTTTGTTCACACAATCGGGACTTAACTAATTGTGTATTTACTAGAAAGGCACAAAGATATACTGCAAAGTATGAGAGATCAGATAATGGAAACATAAAAAAAAAAACAAAACACTGCTTATGTTGTCTCTGACAGTCAGCAAGATTTTATGTACCATATTAGCTTCTTTCTGAGCGTGCAAAAATACCTCAGAAAAACCTTTTAGGTATGTAAGATAAATGAATAAATCTCAGCCGTACATCAGCAGGACGGCGCATGACAAGCGAAGCAGATGAAGCATCAGACTGGCCTTTGAAGGAGCGTCAACCTGAAGCGCAGCAGGGTTCTTGATTTAAGATTAAAAGAGAAGTGCACATTATGGTGCCCAGAGCCCCACTTCTGGACTTCCTTGTCAGGAAACATAAAAATGTCAGCACTTGAGGAAAAATTACTTCATTTGAGACTTTTTTTTTTTCTGGGTCACTAACAGTTGTGATATGTTAAGCTTTTCTGAGCCAGCAACGCCTTCAGTTGAGCTTGAGGCCCCAGCATCTCTGTCAAACCAGAGGAGGGTGACTCCCACTGGGTTAATGGACCTCCAACACCTCCTGCCCCTCAGCTGTTGTTTATTGAGACAAGGACAAAATGGAAATAGAAAGGACAAGGCGGGAGAGGAGAAGAAATGGGACTGATGCATGTATGCGCATGTGGAGTATATATATTCTGCTTTATAAATGTGCTTCCTGTGCTGTCTCTTTTCATTTTTATATCTCATCACCTATACCTCTCATGGCTTTCTTTAACAGATAGCTTCTCATACCTCTTCTCTCGCTCACGTTTTGCACGTCTCTCCCCCGCTGCCCCCCAGGTGCAGATGTGGCATAAATGTCACATGTCACATGCTTGCACAATGCATTCTAAAGAAAAAAAAAATTAAAACACATGCAGACAGAATGAAAACCATCGTTAGCATTCGCATACCATCCAATGCATATCCAGAAATAACACCTTTTCATTATTTGTGCTCAATTTTAACTAATGCATTTTAAAAATGTAATAAAACTGAAATAATTCTCACTGAAAACTTAGGCTTAATCTGCCAAGGAAGACCCAGCACCATATAACTGATCTGCTACAGAAAGCCAAGGCAATGGAGAGGCATTTTAACACCTAGTGGGCCTAAAATAATGACTATTTGTTTTGGTGCTGAAATCAATTTCGGCACTGGAAAAAATATTCAACTGAAAAGAAATACATAAACATTAAAACATGTTTTTTTTATATATATATACTGAAAAGAAGGATTGAAATTGAAAACGCTTCACTCAAACATGAAATACAAACTTTTTAAAAAGTAACACTGAACCTTTGTCAGATTTTTTTTTTCAGTGTTGGAGGATTCAGTTTCATTTTAATGCTTTAAATCAGGATCACATATGTATTTCTTTTCATTTGAAGCTTTATTTTTCTGTGCCAAATCTCATTTCAGTCCCAAAATAAGCTGTTGTTATTTTTTATATACTACTATTTATAACCATGGAGAAATTCTGTCTCTGCATTTGAGCCCACCTGGGCTGCTGGTCCTGGGGTGGTGGTCTGCTGGGGGGCCGGTGGGGGTTTCAGGTGTCTTGCTCAGGGGCACCTCATCCATGGATGTGGGGAAGCACTTGTTCAGGCAGTCAATCATTGGTATCAGCTGGGATTTAAACCAGCGACCCTCCAGTTGCCAGTCTAGGTCTCCAACCAGTACGCCACGGATCCCCCCCTTAGTCTCATATGGCTTCAAACCAGTACACTGGATTCCCCTCCAGGTCCAAAAGGAACCATTCAGGATGGACAGACCCCCACCAGCAAGTCCAACCACAGCAGTGAGCCAACCGTACCACAGAGCCAACTGATAATGGACCCAGAATTCAGGGACGTCACCAGCCAGCACAGCTAGCGCCCCTCAGCATCTTCTGTCCTTCAGCCCCATCACCCTCATCGCTCCCCCACAGAGGGTAACAGACGCATCCCTCTGCCCCAAAGGACATAGGGTACAAAGGAGGCCCCAGACCCACACGGCACTCCTCCAACTGCCTGAGTAACCACATCTCATGGGGATGCAGTTGACAAACACCCTGACATGGGCAGATGGTCAAGCACCAGGGGGCCGGAGTGACTGAGCATGTGTGTGTGTGTGTGTGTGTGTGTGTGTGTGTGTGAAGGAATCAGCTGGTGCTGAATGTCAGGTTGTGTGAAAGTGGCCTAATGAGACATGTCCAGCTGTAATGACTGTATCAACCCACTCTAATGAGCACGCTCATGTAAGATCTTAAAGAGAAACCACTCTGGCGGAGCCCGAAAACAAACAGAAGAGATGGAAGACGATGTGGACGTGGACGCAGACGCAGAAAGTTGCATGCTGTCCAGATAAATAACTGAAGCTGTAGGTCTGGAAAAGTAAAGAAAGATGTAGATGCAGTACATCTTTTTAAACAAATGTTTGATTTGTTAATGAATCCATCGCTTTAATGTCTAATCTAATTAGACAAAGTTTCCACTGAAACCATAGTGCAGCAGTTTTTTATTTGTCTCAAAGCTGTCTCGCGTTTTGTAAAAGATCACCTTGTCTTCCCAAATCTAAATAAACAGCAACATCTGACCACACTGAAGGAAGCACACATTCCTTAAAATGAGTGTGAATCCATATATTGATGTGGCAGCAACCATCAGCTTGTCTGGGCACACTTAAAAAAAAAAACAATCACTGCGATGTAGTGACACTTTCCTAACATCTTCAGCTAAACTGACCATATAACGATGGTTGTAATAATGCCATGAGGATAAACTTAAGGTACAATTAATGTGACTGTAATAATAAAGCACCTTGCCAGATCATAAACACTGGAAACAGCAAAAGAATGTTGAAATAGCTGGAGGGCTGAGAGCTGAGTTGAAGGTAAGATATGACCTCTTATCAGCAGCGCCTGGGCAAGTTTGAATGTGACATTGAGGGAGTGTTTGTCAGCATCTTACGCTCACAATGGAGAGACATTTTTAGAAGAGAAAGAGAGCAAAAGCCCCACATAAGTAAATGTGACCAGATATGGAGTAAAAGCCTTACAAAAATAGGTGTAACCCAGTGAGAATTGTTTCTCCTCAGCAGGGCCAAGAAGAGTGAACATCACACTGTAGAAAAAAGTATTCAGGTTGGGACTTCTGGTGGTCTAACCACTTCACAGTTCTTGGACGTACTGGAAATGGCTTTCTGAGTCCTTTGGCTCCTTTGGCTCGAGACTGTCTTCCCTATTCTCACCATCCGAGACTTTTGGATTAAAGTTACAGTTTCAGCTTTGTGAGATTATTTCTTTTCTTTTTTTTCTCTCCAAGTTTTTTTAATTTTTTTTATCACATAAATGAATTGAGCTGCATGCCTCCCCCTTGGTAAATTGCTTGATAAATGCAAAGCCTTCAGTCTAAATTATGTCTGTTTCCCTTCTAGTCCAAGACGGCGATTAGAAGGTGGTCAGCTTTTAATGCGAGTTTTAAAAGGCTCTGAAAGGTTAATCTAGTTGATAAAATTAACAGACCTTTGGGGCTGCTGTGTAGAACACTGATTATATTTCCTGGTTTAAAAAAAAAAACTCTAATCAATAAGAGGATAACAGGAAAACTGCCATTTGTTGACACATTAGTGGCTTCTCGTGACTGCAAGGGGCCACTTAGTAAGTTTTCTTTTTTTGTTAGGCATGTCTCCTTGCCTCTGGCTTAAAGACATTTTAACTTATTTTTTATTTTATAATGGAGAGCCAGACCAGGTCACATTTTCTTTGGTTTAAAAACAAATTTAAAAGTCTTCAACATTTGATATTTGTAAAAGGCCTGGCAGACAAAGAGCACAAACGAGGCTGAAAGGTGCAGCTATTAATAACAGTCTAAACCTCGACTTTTGAAAACGCTGAGCGCAACATTTCTCGGAAGAAACTGGGACTTTATTTGGTAAAAACTGTAGCAGAGACAAATTCTCAGCCAAGACTGGGAGGGGGAGGAAGGTGTCACTTTCCAGTAGGTCTAGGGGTCTGTGGTGGTGGTAGTGCACCACCTCTGCTTGTTTGCCAACTACCAATCAGGAAGAGACGGAGACGATGGCAAACTGGAACAGGATTAACACTGAAGGTGATCTGCACTGCAAAGGTGGCAATGAAGGTAGAGGGACTAAAGGGGACATCGAGACGGATGACCGATGTCGTCTCCTGCCTACGGTAGCTACGTCCAATCAACACCATGTGTTCTCCAGGGCCACGCCGATGTACCCGACCCTCAGACACGCACCACATTTGAGACTCAGTACAACCACCTCAGACGCTCGTTAATGGAAACCACAGCAGACATGTGTTTTACATATAATGTAGTGATGGTTTATGATGTTAAATTATTGTCTTCAGTGTGTATTTTTTAATCAGCATTAGTGTCTGAGGTCTGTCAAGTTGTAAATATTCACAAAATGTAGCAGCTAGTGCAGCAAAGCAGAACGGAGATACGATTTTAATATCTGTTGACTGCACAGTACAACTTTCTTTTTTCAGTCTCATACAGACTGTTAAAACTCACACATCAGTAATATGGTTGTATTAAAAACACACACACACACACATAATTCACCTTTTTATTTCATTTAACATTTGTGCTGGGTTGAAGTAGCTCAAGCAGCCAGGATAGAAGATAATTCTTCAGTGAGCAAAGACAAATATTACCAGGAAGGTGAGGGTGGATGGAATTGGTCTGCAAATTATGAAATTAAAAGTAAAATTAAAGGCAAACACTCAAAAAAGCACAAAAGAAGAGTGAAGGGGGGGCATATGATGTGAAAGTTAATTTTTTTATTTGCACGGCATATCATCTGGTCAATACATCTTCAGTGACCCTTACAGAAATAATGACAGCTGTTCAAATGACTGTTTTACTGGCAGATTTAGAAAGAAAATCTGCTCATTTGAGCCCGTAAGATGAGTAAACACAGAGGTCTGGTCTTTGTGTTCACAAGGCAGGAATCTTCACGCTTTAAAAGAGAGGATGCAGGAAACGCCTCTGGAGTGACAGACTCAACAATGTTCATTTCTCCTAAACGGGCAACACAAACACCTGTTGAAACAGCAGAAAAAAAAAGAAAAAAGAAAGAAACAGCAGAAAGCCGGTCCCTCTATCATCACCTCCTATACAGCTGTGAGTGAAACAGCTGCTCCAGTTAGGGGAATGAGTGGAGCACGAATGATGCCCAAGGCAGCTTATACTATCAGTGTAATTCAAAGTTCTTAAATAGCTTTGGTAAATAATTGCGCAAGCTAAAATTACATTTATATGTTCAATATTTAAAAACAAAACTCCAAGCTGATGTGTTCTTCATTCTAGAGATATTAAAGGCTCTCTTAAAAGGAGGTGGACCACATAGAGAGGCAACAGAGCCAGTTTAAACTCCAGGGCTCCGATCCTTTGTTGCACGTTTTCCTTCTTTAGAGCTAGAAAAACCTTTGATAAATCTGAAATATTGTACCTCACATTTAAACTTGAGTGTAACATTTTGGGTTTCCTTCCACAGGCTTCTCACATTCGTTTTCTGGAATTTTGGTCCATTCCTTTTTTTTTGTCCTTAATTCACTAATTTTGGTGGTATATTTAGGGTCATTGTCCACTTGGAAGATCAATTTAAGTCCTCGTTTTAGCTTCATGGCTGATGTCTTACTGTATATAAAGTTCTCTAATGCAAAATTTCCCCTCTCCTCATTCTGGCATTTAGCAAATAGAAATAATTTTAGTTTATCCTAACCTAATGTCAGACAGTGAGGGGGAATAAAGGGCTGCGCCTGTACAGTATAAGGAAACTTTTTCAGCTGTAACTAATCTTCATCTGTCTCTTGTTTCCCTTCAGCTGTCGATCAACAAATTTTACTCCACGCATGTCTTTTTCTCCACAATGAAGAGCCATGAAGTCTATAAGAACAAACACACACATGAAACTGGGGAGAGAAGAAGGGAAGACTTGTGATTAGCTTATATTTAGCCTTTTCCTTGACTTCAAAAACCAACAACAGCCGGGAACAAAAAACCAAACTTCAGTTTAACAACTCTGACAAGCTGAAGGTTTAAGGTTCGTTATTTTTGTGAGTGTGAGAGTTAGTGTTGTGAAACAGTTATCACTTGTTCAATGCAGCTCCAAGGTGAAATTGTGCTCCCATGAGTTTCTGCCTTTTCATTGACTGCATTCTTTCAGATAAGATATACGAACAATATATTTATCTTTGTTTTATTTATCTTTTTATTTAAAAACTTCATCTGTGAAACTTTTGTGAAAATCACATAAAAACTCAAATAACCCATTTGAAATGTTAGGATCTTAAAAAAAAAGAGTTTTGGTGCCACAACTGGCTCTAACACTTCAGCCACTTCAAATGGACAACATTTATCACATATGAGAGTGCTGCTATTCAAAGTGATGCAGTTGTGCAGGGAAGGAGGACAAAATCCACCATCATTCATCTGCAGTGAAACTTCATATGAAGTAAACAAGCTGAATTCCCGGGAGTGCCATTACCGCTTGGTAGTGTGCTCTATTGCTCTGTTTGTTTCACTTTTTCCCCTGAGAATCAAACAGATAAAGATTGATTTTCATCTCCTCTTATGGACAAAATTTTGAAAGTTTGAAAATGATACAGGTTTGAAATCTTTGTGATTTTCACCATCAGCAACCTGAGTACATTATCAGATCAACTAATACAGAACCAAAGTCACTGAACTGCAGCAGCTGTTAGGCCATATTCTGCTGGAATAATCTAATTGTAAGAAATTTTGTACATTGCTGCACAGTCGACTGTACATCCATGTGCAGATTTAGATTCATCCACTTTTGACAAATTTTATATTGCTCTTCTAACCCTGTTAAAAATGTTTCTAGAAAAATATATAAAAACCATGAAGATAAGCCAGAAACACAAATAAAGTAGGAAATTCCAATAACAAATGCTTTCAAAATAGAAATTAAGCCGTACAAAGCAGGCTAAATAAAATGAATGAAGTAGTAAAGATGATGAAATGAGTATGTTCAAACTGATAAACTTAAAAAGTTTTTTTTACAGAAGTGAGAAAATAAAAAGTACAAATAAATAAACAGGTTTGAAATCTGACGTGTCCCAAACTCACAGGGCTTCACCTTCAGATTTCAAGGGCCAGCAAACACAGAGAGGTCGATAACTCTGACGTGCATTTAGGACCAAGGCAGTTTAAGGCTTTAAAAGTGAGCAATGAGATTGCTTTGTCAATACCAAATCAAACTGGAAGCTGATGGATTGATGGATGGATGGATGGATGGAGGCACAGGAGTGATGGGATCAGGCCTCTCTGTTCCAGTTCTGAGTCCAGCAGCAGGGTTTTGTTTTAACTACAGATGGCGAAGGAGAGTAAAAGCATCTAATTAAATGACAGTAAAAGTGTATACAAACGTCTATAGATCAGCGACTATGATGGTGATTTCTGAGTCAATATGGAAGATACATGAGTCTAAAACATTACATTTGCTTTGAAATGGTGGTTTTAAGGTTGTTAGCTGAGAATATTTTTCTGAAGTATGACAGGTGCATAATCTGTCATGTTTCCACGCATGGTCTAAACCATGACATTACATTTAGCAGATGCTTTTATTTAAATTGGCCTACAGCAGAGGGAATACAATCCAGCCGCAGTAACAGTAAATCATAAGTAAGTGAAGTTAAATCAGCATTCAGGTGAGTGCTGCATACAAGTCAGTGCAGCTAGTACAGGATTAAAGCACAGGTTAAGAATTTTAGAGAGAACGCAGCTAATGACAGAAGCAATTCTTGGAAGAGTTTAGTTTTCAAGAGCTGCTTCAACGTAGAGAGGGACAACTCTGCTCTTGTAGCTAGCTGGTAGCTTGTTGCACCATGAAGGAACCGGGTAGTCATGACTACCGTGAGTTAACAGAGGGCAAGGCCATCTATGTTCTTATAATGAGCGCAGGACACAAGGAGGAGTCCAAGCCTTTACAACTGGGGTCTTATTAGTAGGTGTGGACCTGAAGATCAACCTTTGGGTGAGTATCACTAGCTTATGTTTTATTCCAGACTGGGTGTTTATTCAGGCAGCCACAAGTAGACGGTGTAGCCCAATGAACAGAGCTGTGACATGCTCCCTTCTGGGTTGATTAAAGACCAGAAGTGCCACCATGTTCTGGGTCTTTTGTCTTGGTCTTATTGTGCAACCTGGAAGACCAGTTAGAAGGCATTGCTGGAATCAAGTCATGATATCACTGCAGCCTGTGCCAAGAGTTGTGTTGCATGTTGAGTCAGGTATGGTTTTATTTTCTGTTTGTTGTAGAGTGCAAAGTGACATGACTGGGATTGATGGATAGAGTTGTGTATCATCTGCATAGCAGTGATACGAGAAGCCGTGAGCTCGAGTAACGTGGCCCAGAGAGGTGGTGCATATGGCAAAGAGAAAGGGTCCAAGCACTGAGCCTTGAGGCACAACTTGGCATTCCTTGAAAGTAGCGTCCCACTTTAAAGGAAGCTCAGTACGTTAGGATGAGAACCAAGATAGAGCTGATACTGAGATTCCCATGTTGTAGAGTAAAGACAGCAGTATGGTGTGGTTAACTGTATCGAATGCAGCAGATAAGCACTGAGGACTGGCCCGCTACTCTCAGGGCTTCACTCACAGACAGCAGAGCTGTTTCAGTGGAGTGACACCAGACTGGTTTATGTCAAGGAATGCCATGACTTGTTTAGACACTGCCCGTTTAATGAGCTTGGAAAGGAAGGGAGACCGACCAATAATTCTCAACCTGAGCAGGGTGGACAGAGGGTTTCCCTTAACAGTGGCATGACCGTGGCCTGTTTGAAGGCAGATGGAAATGTGCCTGAGGCAAGTGAGGAATTTATAACGCTCATGACTGCTGGCATGACTGTCGGAGCGATGGCCTGGAGAAGCTTGGAAGGAACTGTGTCGAGTGAACAGGTAGTTGGATGGCTACTAATGAGTTGTTTGGATACTTCACACTCCAAAATAAATAAATAGATAAATAAAGCAGGTGTAAAAACAGCATCAACAGAATCAGACAATGTGCCTGGTGACAGAAATTCTTCTTTGACAAGATGCAACACACTTTTTACCCTCCAATACATAAAACTGGCAGGTCATTCCTAAAATATGCACACTATAACACCCTGAAGAGCACATACCAACAAATGGCAACATAAAAATATTAAAATATATTTAAAAAAAAATCATGCTGTGTCTATTTCATGTTGTCCAGAGTTGTAATTGGAGTTGAAATGAAACCTGACTTCCTGTAACCAGTTGGATCCCATAGTGTTGGCCTGATGGCAGTAGTGTGAATGAGTGATGGAGGGGGTGAGAAGGGTCCTCAGAGATCACGGTGGGTTTCCTGACCACTGAGCAGCTGGACAGTTCAAACAGTGAAGTTTGGAGCAATCCTGTTGTTCTAATGGCCTGATTAAATTAATGTCATTAATTAATGTCATTAGAAGGTGGTGACATTAAAGCATGTCCAGCATGGGTAATGATAAACAGAGTAGTGGGTGTAGTGGTTGCTATGCAGAGATGAAACCTCAAAGAAGGAAGAAATAAACAGTGGAGAGGAGCATTTGGAAATGACTTCAACCTCTGTGGCAGAAATCAGCTGATCATTAAGTTGATTTGAATATTCCACATCATAAGTTATTTGGGAATGGTAACTGCAATGGTTAACAACAAATTTTCTGCACTTTACAATTTCAACTGGCTTTTTCTAATGTTATTCTTTAACCATCTTTAGCTTGACGTTATAATCGTGACCACCATTTAAGACTATTAATCTTGCACAAGGTCTCTCATCATGAAGCATTTAATATGGTGACTGCTGGTCTTTCCAAGAGGGGAAGCTCATTGTCACTTACATCATAAAATCTGTCAGTTTATTTGTACATGAATTCAGACATGAGTGACAGAAGTTTGTTTTGTTTTTTTCATCTCTCCTTGCCTACTGTAATGCGGTACTTGATGGTGGTGGACAGAAAAGTTAGCTTTTACCATTTTTGTGGCGTTCTGTGATATGACCTGCTTCCCACACACAATCGTTAGAAAAAAGTCTGTCTCACCTCTGTGCACGTTTAGCTGCACTCTTGGCTGCTCGCTTTAGATTCTGGGACATTTTATCTGACTAGCAGGCGTCAGGGAGCTGCTATCTGAGTGTGGGAGATTCCAAGAACTTCCGGGAGACTTGGAATGTCTGTAAATTCAGCTTCTACAGACAAATGCATTGACCATAGACCGTATAAGAAAAAGATTTCTTGACATCTATGGCACTGATGTTTCTGAACGAACTTGTGTTCCAGATGAATGTGTTTGTAGTCAATGAAATGTTAACACAACTGTACATATTTGAACATTTAATTTTTGACATTTTAGTGGAAGCTGAGCTTCCCTTGCAGAGAGAAACCACCTCTGAACTTGAACAAGTGCCTGAACCTGAATTGGAGCCTGAACCAGAGCCATTGTTAATTTTCCCCTCAACTTGATTCACAGCGTCTGTTCACATGCTTGTCAAAGACACAGTCTTTTAATTTGTCCGCTGCATTTTTGTCCAGAATGATCCCAGAATGGCAGCATCAGAGGCCTCCAGGGCACTGGCTGATGTCGTGGAGGCTTTTCATTGCATGTCTCTTGATGACTTGAATTGTGAAAGTTTCCTCTGAAGAAACTCAGGTCACTTGACATCCATGTTTGGTGGTCAGATGCTGCTGCAGAGCTGCGTTCATGCTACCGTTGGGAGGATTAAATCCCATTCAAACAAGTTCTTCTACTAACTGGTGGAGTTGTCTCAGCTGGAATAGCGGTGATAGCTAGCTGGGTCAACTAAGAAATGAGGAAGGAGACGGGACAGTGAGGAGGAAGGACGGAGAGAGGACAGGGACAAAAATATCCAAATATCTGGCATAAAAATATACAAATATGTGGTGGTCGGTCTGCAGGTCGACCACACCAGTAGGTATCCCACAGTGGGATCCAGTTAACAGGTGCAGGTAAACTCCAAGATGGTCAGAAGATGGAAGGTTTGGAAGGAAACATCACCACGACAACACCTGAAAAAGGAGGAAAGAGAAGATAGATAGCATCATTGCTGCTGATTGTTGGAGTTCTGGCAGGTGATTGACAGGTGATGCTTCTTGGTAGGTTGACACGATGAAACAGAAAAAAACAAAACACTTTTCATCAAATAATTTTCCTCAAATCTTTCATATCCCCTGGAGTGTTGCTACAAAACATGATATTACAACACTTAATCATTTAAATGAGCACTTTTGCATTTCTTTGGTTCTTTGGCTCCCCCTATAGGTGATGTAGGGTACGTCTAAACTTAGTTTCAGTTACTTGTGTTTCTCTGTTTGTCTTCCGTCTTTATTTTCTTGGACATGTTGGTCTCGTCTGATGTAACTTCACTGTAACTGATTTATCAAACCAGGATGGAGCAGAAATTTACTTCTCTTTTTTTCTGACAGCAGGAACAGATGAACGCTGAAACTGATGATTTAAACATTGTTAGATTTTGAAAGAGGTGCAGGTGTATATTCAAAGAATATCAAAGTTCCAGCAATTAAAGTGTAATCTGTTTTTTATGCTGTGATGTTTCCGTCATTTCTAATGTTTAACTTTACAGGTCATTCAAGTCTACATTTTTCTGATATTCTTCACTTTAATTGTTCCAGTTATTAGAAAAACTCAACTTTTTAATCTCTGAACCAACAAACAGCTTTTTAACATCCTGAGCTGAACAGTTTCACTGCTGTTTAGTTCTCTGGCAACTTTTCAATCTTCATTTACAGTTTTAAACTTTGAGAGAGGACAGGATGCAAGGAGCAGTTTCCAGTATTTTGTCACCAAGGGGTTTTGCAGTTTGTCTCCTGGTCTTTGGATCCTGCCTCATAATCCCCACCATCCACCTCAGGAGGCCCAGCCCTCCTCTACCACCATCTCCCTACTTACCATCCTGTTCCAGCCAGCACCATCCTCTCAGTAGAATCACTCTTTCATTGAAGTCTTACAGCTGGAGCACCTCCACCCTCATTTTCTTCCTTCCTCTTCTAAACCTACTTCAATTCTCTCCTGCCTCCTAACTTCTCTCCTCCTCCTGATCTTCTAACCCTACTTCATCTCTTTCCTGGCTTTCTAACTTCCTTCCTCCTGATCTTGTCTATATGGTCCAGGTAGCCTGGAGGACTTGAACCAGCATGCACCACTCTTTCAGTGGTCTTACAGCCATGAACCCTTCCTCCACACCACCGAGACTCTTCACACTCAGATCTTTTCTTGTTGCACATTTAACTTTCTACTTTTGCTGTTTGAACTTCAAATTTCTCCAGCAGGTTCTGATGTGCAGCAGAAATCAGAGTTCTGACTGGATTAGATCAGAAAAAACAAACTTATTCTTCTGTGTCTCTATTGAGGTCCAGGCAGAGTTGAACTCAGGTCTCCTAGAAACTTCAACACCATTTTATCTTCCTGATCTACCTCCTCAGGGTCAAGGTTTAGCTTTTGAGCATATTTCAGTCTTCACTTTGACTGTTGAGAGTTTAAAAGTCATTAAATGAACATCTTTCTTGAACCAGATGTTCTGAGGATGTGAACTCAGTCCTCCTGAACCATGAAGCCCTTTAACTCTCTGAGCTGTTCGCTGACAACATCAACACAGCCAGAAGTTTTTGTAGTTTCTTTACTTTACCATTATTTTTACTTTGAAAAAACAGAAGTATATTTTATTTTGTTTATATTTGTTATGAATGCATTTATTTTATTTATATTTTACATTTGTTTATTTATTTATTTATTTTCAGCCCACAGTGTTCACCCCCTGAGAAGCTGAGCTTCCAGGGGCGGGACAGAATCAGGGCATTTATCCAATGACTGTCGAGTTTCGAGACAATGGAAAAAAAAGCTCCGCGCAGTCCCATTGAAGTGAATGGAAGCTCAGCTTCAATGGGCAACTACGTTGATCATAGACCGTATAAGAAAACGATCACTTGTAATCTGACGCAGTGATGCTTCTGAACAAACTTGTCTTCCAGATGAACATACATATTTGAACATTTAATTTTTAACATTTTAGGGGAAGCTGAGCTTCCCTTGTAGTCTTCGAGAAATTGTCTCTGCCAGTAACATCACAGAGCTGGTCAAGGCATTTTCCAGGATCAAATCAAATTTATTTATAAAGCCTCTTCTCATACAAAAGTAATACAAAGTGCTTTACATAATAAAAACAATCATTAAAACAGCAACAAGAAAACTTAAAAGCCATCACACACCCAAGGTTATAATAGAAATTTCAAAAAAACATCTAAACCCAGTCATCCTCTCTCTCTCACATGCACACACTGACGCCACAGGAACCACCCGGACCCAGGCTGACTGGGACCCACACCACGAATAATGGTCGTAGAACAAGATGCATCAAGGCTGTGGAACAAACAAAGCAGGGCTCTTGGACTAAATGGGAAAGCACAGAGAGGAGGAAACTCTTGGAGTGAGTTCTGGGGCATGGAGGAGAATAGGCTGTTTCATCGTTAGAGCCCACTATGACGTCCTGCCTTCACCAACAAATTTACATCTCTGGTTTGGAGAAGATCCTACATGCCCCCTGTGCAAAGCTCCTGCAACCTTCAAAGATATTTTGGTCAGCTGCAAGACCAGCCTAACACAAGGGAGATATACCTGGCAACACAAACAGGCACTACAACACCTGGCAGCTGAACTTGAGAGCAAGAAGGTATTTATTAACACCCAACCCGTTAACAGTCTGGAAGCATCCCAAGGCACCAATCCTTCATTGGAACTGTGGAAAAACCAGACTAACTGCACATCTACTAATGAATTTGACCTGTTGAATTGACCCAGACTTTGGGAGGTATAAGTGGATCTCGGTCAAAGGTTCATCTTCCCACCCAGGATCACAACAAACCACCCTGCGACCAGATCTGGTTCTCTGGCCCAAATCTTGCAGGCATGCATACATCATAGAATTGACAGTTCCTTGGGAGGATGGAGTCGACGAGGCAAATGAGCGCAATAGGCTACACCTACCGAGAAGCTGAAACAGAGGATCGAGCATGGACTGTGAAACTGCTCCCAGTCGATGTGGGTGCTGGGGCTATGTAGCATTGCTCAACATCAAGGCTACTTAGGGAGACGAGTCAGAGGACAAGCTCATAGGAGAGCAGAAAAACTGAAGATGTCCGTGTGAAAACATCCCTCCCTGGTAGCCGTCTCCAAGGAAACAGTTGTGGTGTAGAAACATTTGGGACTGTAACACCCAGTCGTATTAAGGAACTTGTCAGTCAGTTAGTTCAAGCAACAGAGGTCATCCAACTCATAACCCATGAAGACAAAATGTTCAACAGTCTTTGAAAGCATCACTTCAGGTTAACTGCATTTTAAAACAAAACAAAACAACCTTTTTGTTATATAATTGTTGAGGAGTTGAAAACTGTCCTTGCATCTGATGAATCAAAATTCAAAAAAAGCAAGCATCTGTGGCATTTTAAGGTTCATTTAGTCGACATGGGAGGGATAACTTGTGCATTTGTGAGGGGAACACTAACGTGGAACAAAATAAGGAAAGTGTTGAATAACCTGTGACTTTTTCAGGGAAGGTCTTGCTCATTTAAGTCCGACAGAAACCCTGTTACATTTATGGGGTAGTAATAATCTGGGGCTAAACTGGGCTGCTTTTCTTCCATATCTGTCAACCATCAAAAATATTTACTGCATAATAGAAAGAATATGAGCGCAACGGAAGTTCCAATTTGTTTAATAGATATAATCCAATAACATGAAAATGGCTTTGTGAAAAAAAAAATTATTTCCATTTGATACAGCCTAACTTTGTTTTTGGAGACTCCAAACTGTAACACAAACAACTTAACATAAAACACTTTAAAACCTTTACATTTTAATGAACATTCTCATGTCCAAATTATAATAACTAGTGTTTTTATTTGCCTTTAAACTCAGTAGAAGTCACTATCATCATCATAATCTAGCACTTGCATCTGATTCTTTTTCTTCTCTTCTCGTTCTTCTTCCTCGGCCTCTTCTTCTCCCTCCTCTTCTTCCTCATTTTCTTCTTCTTCCTCCTTTTCTTCCTCATTTTCTTCTTCCTCCTCATCGTCTTCACTCTCGTCTTTCTGGTGAAATTCCTGATATATGCCACTGAGGGCTTTAGCTGCCTCCAATGACACTTTCAGATTTCCTATCACCCCTTCATCTTCATCCACACTCACGACTGCATAGAAGAAACAAAGATATAAATAAAGAGACAGCAAGATCTAAATCAGAGGTGTCAAACTATTTCATCCTGAGCCACATCATCACCACGGTTACCGTTTAAGGGCCAGTTATTCTTTATTTTCTCAACCAGCTATGTTGTCAGATTTTAATGGACTAAATAAAAGCTCAAATTTCACAAAATCTACAACTTTTATCATAAAAATTAGGCTTTTGTACAAAAATCCTATTTTTTCTCATATAATAGCAAATTTCAAAAAATTTGAAAAATGCAAAATTTCAAAAAAGTTTTTTTTCCCCCAAAAAAGAAGAAATGTCACATAAATTGTGACCTTTATCAAAAAACAAAACAAAACTGAGACTTCTATACTAAAATCAATTTTTTTTTCTTGTAAAAATCACAAATTAAAAAATATTCTGGAAAATATTGTGGTAGAATTCACAACAATCAAGACTCACAAAGTCACAAAATTGTGATTGTAAATTAAAATGAATTTTTTAAAATATAAAAATATCAACTTTTTGCAACATTTTGACATGAAATTACTCGTCAGAAATTTATAACCTCAACGTGTTGTCTTAAAGTTACACATTTTTATTATTTAATAATTATTTCTAAATTTTTAAAAATTAATTTTACAAAAGTCATGAGTTTTGACAAAAAATAGTAACTTTTTGTTGTAAAATATTTTTCAAACACTTGCTAAATTATGACTTTTTGACATAAACCAGCTGCTCTCCACCTCAGTAATTAAACTTTTTTTTTTTTATAGTCAGCACTGAATAAAAGTTTCCTCAGAAATGTTCTAGTTATAAGTAGATGATTGTCTTTGCACGCTCTCATGGGACAGATGAAATTAAATGGTGGAACATCCCTGATCTAATTAATTTTGTCCATTAAATACACTCACTTATAACCCACAAAATCACACAAATAACAAAGCCTACTGTCAATTTGCTGTTCGAGGACATCATTTCCTGTGAGCAAGAGCTCCTGTAGGTCCAAGAAAGCATGTCCGACGTCCACACACTCCTCATCATCGTCCATCGGCTCACTGACCACTGTGAACTTTAACCTGCCACGACACACAAGCAATATGCTGTATTGACTCATATTTAACATATATAATTACATATAAAAATCCAATGATACTACCTGCCGTGGTTGGGGTCTGTTCCTTCCAACATGGTGTAAAGATACTGTCTGAGTGGAGCAGAGTGTGAGCCGTCCACATGAATCACTTACAGTCACAGAGAGAGACATTTGTGGGGTTAATTCTCAATCTCTGAACTATATACACAAAACACAGACGGAGCTTCCCAACTCTCACCCCGTGTGAAATTGTAGTGAATCTCCTCGCCTTTCATTGGCTTGCGGAGGGACATGGGTGTTTCCGTCGTCTCCATGGGAACGCCCAGCAGCCGATATTCCACGTAAACACGTTGCACTGACTCGTCCAGGGCCACATGTGACGACGGCTCAAACGAAAGAGACAGAATCTCAACTCTGAGCTTGTCTCCCTGAAACGGCAGATATGTATCGTTAATTTCTGACCAGCCGTGCAAAACTTTTCACATTTCGTCCACAGAAATTTCGTACTTTCTTTGTTTTCCGCTTTGGTGGAATGATGATCACGTCACTTTGTGAGGAACTAGATGCTGAAGACTCGGGGGTTTCACTCTCCCCTGCAGCAGCAGTAGGAAAAGAAAAGTTACACACGTGACTTACTTTTCTTTGTATATTAAACAAAGGCAGAACAAGTCTTTAAATGACATAAAGAAACTGAAGGCACATCTGTTAAGTTAATGCGCTATTACTGCTCTCAGTTCTCTCTTCCTCCTCTTCTCCTTCAACAAGTGACACCTGATCCGCAGTGTGAAGGTCCTGGAATAAAAGACATTCAAGCCCAATCATCAACAGAGGTGGTGTTTTTTTATTTTATTTAAATGGGATCAATGACCTTACAGGTAAAATAACATGCAGTTTTCAGAAAGTGAGTGTGCTGACCTGAGTCTGGGCATCGCTGACAAAGCTTCCCCTCGATAGTGTGGCAGGCGATTGTCTGGAAGATGTTCCCACTGAAGATCTTCTGTAGAAGAGTATTTTAATAGCAAAATGTTAAATCATCATTGTGTCTGGGTTTATATTTAAAACATTTCACCATAGGTTTAGTGCCATCTGAGACTCATTTCTGAGTAACCTGCAAATATTCAAGTTCTGTGAGTTCCCTTAAACCAACATCTAATAAATAGAATAGATGTTTACTTTGAGAATAAAACACTTTTGCATCTTACCTGCTAGTTTTCCAGTGAGAGGACGTGTTCAGTCTTGGCTCAGGTGTCAGGCGAGGACTTCTCTGGTATAGTTCAGGTGACGCCTTGGCCGCTCTCTTCCTGTCTCTCGAAGGACGAGCACCCAGTGGTTTCACAGAAGTGATGGGCTCCGATCCAACATACTGGGAGCCTTTCTTGACGGGTGGAGGCCGAGGCTGCAGGCAGAACGTTATGTTGGATCGCAGACACTTTGCATTGAAAATGCTCTTCAACGTATAATTCAACGTGAAACCTTACCCAGGCTTTTGTTTCTTTCTGCACAGCTTTGGTTTCTCTAGCCTTAAGTTGCTGAGTCTGTAATTTAACAACAAATGAACAGCATTTAAGCCACGAAACAGGGAGTGTCTTGGAATGTACAGGTATCACTCTCAGCAACAACACCTTCACTCTGGGCTTAGCGATGGGCCTCTGTGACACGTCCTCTCTTCTTCTTTCGTCTTTCTCTGTGCTTTCCATCATTCTGCTCTGCTCATCGGCTCCTGTCTCCTGTCGGCTGTGCTGCGCACCCACCGGAGGTTGAAAGGGGTACTTCCACTTCAGCATGACTCTGACCATGCCTCGAGGTCCACCAGCTGGGTCTCTCAGGACATAATCACCTGGCAGAACAGAGCAGTGATGAGATACAGTCATGTCTTTAAAAAAAAAACAGACAAACAAACAAAGAACCCCCCCCCCCCCACACACACACACACACACACACACACATTTTTAAGGTCAGGACATAATGAAGAAGAAATATTCTAATCATGAACAGGTCTTCCTGTCCCCAGGCCTATCCCGTATGAACAATAACACAAGTGTTACATAATGTCAGTGTTTAACAATATCAACAAAAAAAAATAGGTTGACTATAAAAGTAGAGGTGCTTTTTTTTGGATCTGGAGTATTCAGATGTGTGTTAATGCTCTGCCAAAAAGGAAAGACATCAGCAATTATCTTGCTGTCCATCAGTATGGGAGAAGTTATAAGGTCACTTTCAAATAATATTAAGTTCATATTTCTACAGTGACAAATTAATTAATAATAATAAAAGATAACTCTACAGGCTTCACTTAGCATGCTAAAATTCATGACAGTACCAATGCAAAAGAAAAACTGTGCACGAATGACTTTTGCTTTTGAAGGACTTTCAGGAGAAAACCTGTTTTTTTTCTTTTTCTAAAAACAACATGGCAGTACAGCTTCTAAACACAAAGTTGCTTCTGAACAAATCAAGACTTTTAGTTTAATGAAACCCAAACACCAACGCCTCATACCAACGTTCAACCAGCCACAGGACCTGGCCACCATACAGCCATCGATTCAACCACAAACTCCTCAGCATATCATCGTATTCTCGAGCTAATGAGGTTTTTTTTTTTGTCTTTTTTGACGGCTAAGACTTGACCAAAATCTGTCCATACAACAAGACAACGACAGCACACTGACAAATTTCAGACAGAAAGGAAAGGTCCCTCAATGTCCCAGTCAAAGTGCAGACCTCGAATGAAAAAGACTGTTTCAGGACCTTAAACAAATCACTTCAAGTCTAAATGAACCAAAGCAACGCAGTAAAGAAGAGTGGGTCAAAATTCCTCCATGTATTCTTCCACAGTAACAGACTGATACTGTCATACAGAACATTATTACTTCCTGTACTTAGCTTTTCCCCCACGCTGATTCTGGATTTTGTCTTTGAGTTCATTTAATAAACAACATCAAAATGTAATACATCATGTGTTGTTCTAACCATAAGTTTCATTTAACTAACTGGAAGACCAGATACAGTATATACTTATTATTATGTACTGATACACAAAATCTTAGGATTAAAATTCTTTTTCACTCTTCTAATACAAAAGTAGTGTTGATAAAATGTTAGTTTGCTCTTTAGCCAAACAGTTTAGACATTGTAAAGGGTTATAACAACTATAGTGAGAGACTGTTGATATATGATGTGAAATTGGCATTTTTGGATTCCAGTTTCATCTAATTCACCCTGAGAGCAGTTCTTTTTTTAAAACTTTTCTCTGACTTTTACCTCTAATCTCTCTGCCTGTTGCCAGGGCTCGCAGTGGAATGGGAGTCTTGGCCAGGTATGCTGGTGGTACCTGGTCATCGCCATCATCAAACACATACACCCACAGACTGCTGGACCTGGTAAAGGTGCAGTTGAGAGATGTAAGAAATTTCATTACAATCTTTCTTATTTTCTTTCAAAAATAATAAAATAATTCAACTGGCATACCCGAGATAGTGCAACACATCAGTTGTTACAGCGAGTGGGTAACTGGTGACATCGTTGAACACCGGATCGGCTGCGCACCGAACCGTTTGAGAAGCATGAGGTGGCAGGTCATAGAACCTGTAAGTCAGGTACGGGTCAGGAAGGAGTCCCGGCCAGCGAGCACTGAGGCCCACGCAGCGCTCCAGCTTCACCACCAGTTCATTTGGAATCCCACCACCATAGTCATGTAACTCCTGCCAAATAGTGTCATAGTTACAGGTCCTGCTCATGCTTAGAAACAGAGAATTTCACTTTAAAGTCCTCATGAAATCAAATCAAGTGTTTTAATGTCACATTTTGCTATTCTTAATTGACTTAGTTCTGCACTTGGGTGCGTTTGCTAATTTTGGCCGGTGACTGGACGAATCTCAACCTTTGGTTGGAGCCTTTCGGGAGAAGAGATACAACATCTTTTTCACCAAAAAAAAAAAAAGCCTTCAGCATCATTAGCTCTAAATCTAGAACTGACTAATGCTCTAACTACACTGATAAGCATCTCCAACAGATGCATTCTTCCATCACAATCTTAATCTTCTCAAGCGATCTTGTGCATGTAGCATGAGCTGAGTGTCTGGGTTGTTTGTATTCAAAATTTGCACAAACAAGTTCTGCAGTGATCTAGAATTTGTGAGTCTGTACCTCATCACCACTGTCTTGCCAGCCCAGTGAGATCTGCACAGGATTCGTCTGCGTCACTGCTGTTCTTGCAGCTCTGTGCTCTGCAGCAGAGTCAGTGGGCTCTGCGGTAGGGAAGAGGCGCACCCAGAATTCCACAATGCCAACAATTTCACCCTTGTGTCCTAGGAAACATGCCAAGTTGAGATAAAGATAGGATATTAAACCAAAAAAAAAGAGACTAGTAAAAGACTTGTGTAGATTGTCAAATGTGAGAAGAGGGTGAGGTGGTGTCACGTCTACTTTCTGCTCCTGCTCTTCTTTGTCCACCATTATTTACCTGTGATGTTGACATGTCCACTGATTCGCTCTCCTCTCTTTTCCATGGCACCCATGAGTGACATGTGTCCACTTCCATGGGTATGAAACCTGACTCCTCCCAATGCCTGGTGGAGCTCCACTCTGATCCTTGACCCCTGGCCTCCCAGTTTTACCAGATCTCTGACTGTCAGTGCGTAGCGGGATGTGAAACCATAGTTGGGCTGGCTCCCTGATACGAGAGGCGTAGAATGCAACTCGAAGTCCAAGAGGCCGTAGGTGCAGAAGGTCACAATGTCTTCATTTTTGTCTACACCTGGATGGACGTGACCCATAATACGGAGCCCTGCTGGGGTGAATGTGGCCCCCTGGAGGTACAGAAGCAACATATATTCTATCATCTTTCTGGGATAACAGTTTGGACTTCGGCAGAATAACTGAGGCATGGGATTTTTACCTTAATGTGGATCTCCAACAGTGACTCCCCAGCCTTTAGCTGAGAGAACGACAAGTCATCCTCAATGGGCTGTATCACCTCCTGATCTCCAGCTGGCCAGGTGTATTGTAATGGCATGCTTCGTTTGTAGTTCCTGGGGCTGTACGCCAGCTCTTTCAACTGGGCTTCAGATGCAGAAAAGAGCAATATGCATTTCTTAAATTCGGTGAGTGACACAGACAGGCTTTGCTTTGCATTGTGTGATGCCGTTGTCATACCTTGTAAAGTGTTGACCTGCATTGCTCGTTTTGATAGAAGCTTGTCTTTCTCTGCCATCCTCCTCCTGCTCTCCTCCCTCTCTTTATCCACCTTTTGGTTGATTGTATTTAACTCGTCCTTGGGCAAGAGACAGATTTTGAGACATATCAGTTCAAATGAGCTAGAGGAAAAGCATATTTCAGTTAATTCCAGCGTGAGTTGTGTGTACCTGCAGGTCTTTGGTGATCCTGTGCTCCAGCAGCAGCAGGTTTCTGGTTTTCTGTAGCTCAAGCACAGTTTCGGCATGTGACGCCTGGATATTTGCCAGCTCGCGGGTTGAATTCTCAATCTTTCCTTCAGGTGAGAGGAAGCGCAGGCCCTCCCTACTCTCCTGCTGCATCCTGAAGGCCTGCAAAAAGAGGGGCAACATGTCACGAGCCATCTTTTTTATTTGGCAGAAGCAATGCAAAGAGGTGCAAACCTTTATCTGCAAAAGGGTTTCACTCAGGTCCTCCACACTCATGTCAAACCCCTGGAAAAGAGGAGAACTGTGTCACGATATAAGAAGAAGACCACACACAGCCTTTTATTATTAGTTTGTTCCTGACCTTACTGACTGAGTCCAGTCTCTCCTGCAGAGCAGATACCTGCTCTTTGTACTGGACTACCTCCTTCTCCAGACGTTCTTGCTTGTCCTTCATCAGCACAGACACCTCTAAATGTAATAGACAGTTTGTTACTGGAGAAACTATCTGACCACAACACAACCAATATAATTAAATGTACCTTGATCTGAGGCTCCTTACCCCCATCTTGCTCCCTCCGCTCCTCCAACATCGCCTTCTCCTGTCTCAGTTTCTCCTTCTCCAGCTCCAGTCGGCTCCTCTCGTCCCTCTCTGCTTGCAGCATTTCCTCGAGTCTCTGAATGTCTATACTGTGGATGTTTTCCACCATCTTCTCTATGTTTTGCACTTCTTCTCTGTGCTTTTCTGCATGATCATCATATTTGGTTTGGGCTGATAAAGCACTAAGAAATGAACAAAGTCAGGCAGAGACAATCATGTTTTCATGGACAAGAACTCAACTTTTTAAAAGGTGTTTTTGGATGTCGCCATCTTTATCTGGTTAAGGTGCCTCTTTTTTATTTTTTAATCTTACGTTTTTAGTAGAGTGTCGTAGTTTTCTTTGATCAGATCCCTCTCTCCCTCTAAATCTGATATCCTCTCCTGGAGCTGAAAGAGAAGATCATTTTGAAAGCTGACAGCATGTTAATTATCCCCTTAACACTTCCAAAATGAAGCGCATGCCTCTGTCTTTTTTCTGACTTCTAGCGTAATATTTGGGATTTACAGATGCAGTACCTTGTCCACGGTCTGTAGAGACAGAGTCGTGGTGGTAAGCTGTCCTTCCAGTGCCAGGGCTTTCTGTCGTTCCTGTTTCACTTGTTCAGTCAACTCCTCCACTTTCTGTAGCAGAGCGCTCTGGCTGTCCCTCAATGACCTCTGACCCTGGTTTAAACGTACAAGACAGTCAAAGTTATGGCGAGCATGGTCCCCACAGGATCAGTCAGAAAGGACACTTGAGTGCATGTGACATTTTACCTCCTCTAGCTGTCTTTCATATGCCTAGAAGAAAAGAAATAAAATGTGTCGTAAACAGCTGTGAACAACTGTGAATATGTTCCTTGATCGTAACGGATGATGGTTTGTCTCACCTCCTGCAGCTCAGTGAACTTCTCCTGCGAGACTCTCAGGGCAGCACTCTTCTCTGAGAGCTGCTTTTGTAGACGGATTACATCCACATTCTCTCTGATGTTATTTCTGACAAACACAAAATATATTTTTTATTACTAATGACTAGCGATGACCGCTGAATTCATTTGGCTTTCTGTTATTCTTGTGAAGTCAGTGGTCATGATGAGGTGACTGTGTTTTTTTTACACAGTTGTTCAGAGTTTCTTTACATGTCAAGGGCCACATTTAAAAAAAAGTAACAGTGCAGAAGATATCACTACATCAGTTGGAACATTTTAATTTTTAAAGTGTACTCCAAAAAGTAGATATTACTTGATCACAGTGTGGCAAAAAAAGGTAACTTGCAGATGTAAAAGTTCAGAGGTTATGTGAGCTGTTACCTGTGTCTGTCAGCCTGTTGCTTCATCAGCTCTCTGACTGTCCCCTCCATCTCCTTCTCTTTGTCTCTCAGCGTTTCTCTGAGTGCCTGAGCAGTCAGCTCCAGTTCGGCCACCCTCACCTGCTCCGTCATACTGGACCTGCTGAGAAGCAGAGATGTGCTGAGATCAGACAGGAAGCATGCTGGGAGATCTTGTTTGGGACGATTAAAAATGATGTGTTTTAAACTGTATCATCAGCCTTCCCAGATCTGAAGTGTGGTCTGCCATCCTTCTTTACTTACAATCTCTCGATCTCTAACCTGGCGTCCTCCAATGTCAGGCCGTACCGAGGCGGAGCAGTCTGAGCTGCCCTCCTGACTCCACCCTCTCCTTCCAGATTTTTGCCTAATGGCACGAGGAGGAAGAGAGAATGAGGGTCAGAGTTATAAGATGAAGCAGAAGCCAAATCTTAAGCTATGCTTATAACCCACCTTTGGTGAACTTGTAAGGCGTGCGAGCCCCCAGGTCCAGGATCTGCTGCTTGGCCAGACTGAGTTTGTTCTGCAAGACTTCTTTCTGGCTCTCTAACATCGTCACCCGGCCCTCCAACTCCTGTATTGTGTCCTCCATGTCTCTGTCCTTCACTCCAGCCGATCCAGGACGGGCCTGGCGAAGACGCATGAGCCTCGTGGAGATCCTGGAGTGAAACAGACACTCTGGAGTTTCTTTTAAGTAGTTTTAAAATGATGGTTTCCCTGCTTAAAAGATCTTCTGTTCTTTTTCCTCTACAACAATAACTGGTGTCAGAGATGGGATACTGTGAGTGAGTGTTTGAACCTGTAATCCTTTTTGGGCCATTTTGGGATGCAGTGCTTGAACTGTTACCTCTCCAGCCCCCAGGAATACAGGAAATAAGATTGATTGATTCTTTTATTTAAGTGTCAAACACCTTAGTTGGTGCCCAGCCCTCATGGGCTTATTAGACACTCGAACAAATAAGATACAATAGCCACGTGGCAGAATACTAAACAAAGCACAACATAACAACACTTATAGAAATGGACACAAACAAAAGGGAATCATTTGTCATATGGGATACAAAATACTACCTGGGTGACACCAGGCATTTTCCACAAATTTTGCTAAAGCAAATACATTATTTGCACACAACCAGCACAACATTTTTTTGTTTCCAAAATAAATCAGTTAAAAAAAAAAAGAAGAGAGAATTCCTTATATCACAATATAAAGGACAACGAAAAATAAAATGAAATCCATCCGCCACAACCTGGACATCACAGAATTCACACAAATGTGAGTGTTCAGGTGTACCTTTAAATTGACCCACTTCTACTGCCAGTGGTAAGGTACCAGTTCTTAACTGAGCACAGAGGGACCTCTGTCGTCTCTTTATATTAAACAAAATATAAGGTTCTGTAACATAATCACTTTGAAAATGAACATAATTTCTGAGCTTTAGCTTCTTCCAACTCTCCTGCTTCTATTGATCTTTATGTAACCTAACCAAACTTCATCTGACAAGATTTGAAGCATTACATGCATGCCAGAAGCAGATAATATTAAGAATTAAGAAATATATATTTTGTGTATATATATATATATATATATATATATATATATGTATATATATACATACATTTGTATATACACACAAACACACACACACATATATATATGTATACACATATACGTGTGTGTGTGGGTGTGTATAGGAGACATCATAGTCATAACTCCAAATTTTTACACCAAATACCAAACTTCTGTTTCTGAAAATTCTGATTATAAAAGGTATTAAAACCATATCAAGAACATTTAGAACATGGTACAAAAATGTACAAAGCTCTTACAGGAATAAAATAAAATTGTTGAAATATCTCA
>JBAMYA010045539.1:0-11649 GCA_037176975.1 Arrhamphus sclerolepis
ATATATATATATATATATATATATACTTTTTTCATGGTCAGCATGTGAGTTTGTATGTGTGTTAAGTCTCTGTGCTGTTCTCCTCAGGTGTGACGCCAGCTGTCTCACCTGTGTGGGGCTGAGCCGGGGGAACTGCAGCAGCTGTTCCAGCGGTCACAGCCTGCAGGAGGGAGTGTGTGTTGTTAACACTGTGTGCACAGACGGTCAGTCAACCATCTCCCTGCTCTATTACATGTTGGCTCACTACTACTGGATAAATATGATGCAGTCTTGGCACATTTATTTACTTCTCCACTGTATCTAGTGGGTAAACACTGCTTTGAATGTTTACTGAGAGTATAAAGTTCAAATAATCTGCTTTTAATATCTCTTTACAGTGAATTGTTTTTGTTTTGGAGTCATATGTGTCAGTGCTGTGCACAGTCATGTCAAAAAAAAAAAGAAAGCACCCTTTCATTTTGAAAGGGGATGTGTTATGAATAAAACATTTCTGTGCTTCAGAGCACATTTATTCTGACATCTGAAATGGCTGCTAAATCAAAAAAACTTCAACATAAAACAACCTTCTGCTTTGTTTGAGGCCACCTCGGCTTGAACAAATGCATCATTCAGTAGAGACCCAGATCAGAGTGAAATTATCCAGCTTTATCTCCACATCGTAATTTCTCATCATGGATAGCACAAAGCTTTATACTGATTTGAAAAGAAGCACACCCGAAGGATGAGAGGCATGGAGTTGGGTGACTCACTCCGCCCCCTAAAACAGGCTGCCGTGAACTGAGCTGTTTGAAAAGGGTGATATTCTGACCAAAGCATGTCGCACTCATTTCACGAGAGTCAAATATGAGGCCATCTGTTCAACAGCAAAAGCTTGACTGATACTGGGTCATGAAACAGGACAGTAATCCAGAGCAGCATATTCCCAAAATTTCCCAAATTTAAAAACCTGGTAGCTATCAGGTAATTTTTTTAATGTCCTAATACACAAGAACTTAAAATTGAAAGAGGCTATTTTCTGTCTCACATGACCTTGTGTTTGTAAAAAACAAATGGACTGGAGCTGATTGGTTTGCGTGTGTCTTCTTGGGCATCTGACATTAAACTCTTTTGTGTGCCTCAGAAGGTTATTCATTTCTGAGTCAGCATGGATCTCTTGTTGTTTATCAGGAGAGTACCAGGACACTGATGGGACATGCCACGCGTGTGATGCAACGTGTCTGAAGTGCACAGGGCCGAGAAGTGAAGACTGCATCAGCTGCGTTTCTTCACGGTGAGTTAAACCTGACTTTTTAGAGTCAGGGTCAGAGGGAAATTCAGTACATCCTACTGTTTATCCGAGACATGTGTTGTTTTTCTATGGTGCACGCTAGCTAATTATAATAAGTCAGATCTACTGTTGCATTTAAAGACAACTTTCTTTTTCCTATTAATTAATAAAATGAGAAGTGAACTGAAACTGGAATTTTTCTACAAGTTAAAAAATGAGTTACTAAGTGGATCCACCTTAAGGAGGCGCCAAAGATCACTGCGGGAGGCTTTGATTGGACTAAGATTTTTATCATGTAGAAATAAAATTTGCACATATTGAATAAATAATTATTTTAAAAAAAACTGCATGAGGAGGAAGCGCATCAAATATTATTTCTGGGCTTAGATTGTTGTTGGTTTTCCTGTGGATGGGGAGTTTTGCATTAAATTAAATTTAATTAAAGAAACAAGTTTCTTGAAAAATGCCATCTATAGCTTAACGAACATCTGACTGATGAGTTTTTAATTAAAGCAGTACTGTCACGCAAAAGCATCAGGAAAAATTTCAAAAGTTGTGCTGCGATATCCAGTCCAGGCCAAACACCAGAACAGCAGAATTGATTTATCAACAATATCTGAAAGGAAATTAGGCCTCTGTCCAGTCCTTCAATTAATGTCCATCTCAAAAAAAATCCAATCTAAAGTGGTAAATGCCAGGCGGTCTCACACCTGCCATTAAAATGTGTATCAAAATGTGCCTCAAGCGATTTGGCTTTGAACTTCCCATTCTGTGTACAATTAATGCAGTCCCACAGTTATTCACAAGCAGAATGAAATATTAGTTTAGTAGACAGTACTTTAATCTGTTCCAGGATGCTTTTGTGTTCAAATGTGGACACAAGTGTCCCAGACATCTGTGAAAAAGTCCTGAGTCGATCAGCTCTGACTTTGGAATTAATGCAGTCCTTGCTTTAACTTTGCCAGCTTTTGATTAGATTTCTTAGAATGCATTTTAATGTAGAGTCTGAATGGGGTCTAAGTCCTGTTTCACACACTGCAGATGTAGTACACAAGCCCAGGGTGCCTGTTCTCTTTTCCTAAGATGAAAGAAAGCAACTGACTGTCCTTGAAAAGGCTTCAAGGAGAGGTCAAGAGAAAGCTGAAAGATGCAGTGGGAACAAAAAGGGCTACCTGACTCTCTCGCAAAGATAATTTAGGAATTTAAAGCGTGAGTTAAGAATTAATTTAAACATGAAAACATTTTAATCAGTTAACATTAGATAAAATGCACTCAAAAGAAGTAAACATTTGTATTATTAGTGTTTTTTTGCCTTCTTTTTGATCATGTTTCTGTAATTTAAAGAAATTAAGGACTTTGTTGCGGATCCAAGGCTTCTGCACTGCTTTGTATACCTTCACCTTGTTGAATTAATATAAAATATAATAGAAACAGCTAATTTCATATTTCACTGGTCCTTCAGTTTCACCTCCATCCCCACTCCTGCTTCTTCTTTTTTTGGCTGCAGTGTTCTCGATGAGGGCCGATGCATGGTGGCGTGTGCAAAGGGGAAGTACCAGTCAGGTGGACAGTGTCACCTGTGTGATCACACCTGTGCCACGTGTGTAGATGCAGGGCCTGGTAGCTGTACCAGCTGTGATACAGGTGAGGAGGAACCATGTCGGTGGCACTGCGTGTAAACATTGGTTGAACAGATTGTAGGTCTCTGCTCACTTCAAATAGATACAGTTATAATATAAAGGAATGTAAAGAATGATGTGAATCTTATAGCAGAAAATTAAATGAGAGAATGTCATCAGGAGGATGCCAAGACTTGCAGAATTAATGCAACTGTGTGTGAACTCAAACTGTCCACGCAGCACTTGAAGACCCAGCACTTGCTCAGTAGGCACGGCAACTGCAGTCTTTTTTTTTTTCTTTTTTCTTTTCAGATAAATTTGGAATGGAGCGGTACCTGCACAAAGGCCTGTGTCTGGACGCCTGCCCTGAGGCCTTCTACCACACAAACAGCAGGACCTGCGAGCCCTGCTCTCAGCACTGTCAGCTCTGCACGAGCCCCAACCACTGTCTGAAGTGTAACTCTTCCTTCTACGTCTCTGATGGAGCGTGTGAGAAGCTGGAGTGTGGAGAAGGTAAACAAGGTCACGTTACTTATGAGAGAGCCTTTTTCTTTTTTTGTAGTTGTGACCTTGTGGAGTATTGTTTCACATGTCAGCCCTCTCTCGCAGTATCCCCCCCGACACACACACTTTGTTGCTTTTCTCTGTTCTCAGGAGAGGTGGAGGATCCAGATTATGATGACTGCATGGCTTGTGAGGAGGGCTGCAGGAAGTGTGTCCTGTGTAAGTCAATTTACCCCCCTCTCTCTATCCTACAACCAAAAGAGCACCGCTTACAGAAAACTGAGCTCTCATGTCAGTGTGTCGCGGACCATGTTCTGAGATTTTTCCAGGCAGCTCCAGTTTAAAAGGAGAGCTGAGTTTTTTTTGTCTGCTTTCAACAGATAATCCCAGACACTGCCTTTCCTGCATGGAGGGCTTTTACACGTAAGGCTGTGTGCCTCTCTGCCGCCATGTGTGATCTCACCTCTGCACTCACTCTTCCTTTCATTTCACTGCTGTACCTGAAGTGAAAAAGCTTCTCTTTGCCGTGAGAGCAGAGTGAATTCCTGTGCATGCGTGACCGCAGGTATCGACTGTTGCTTATGTGATCAGCTTTCAGGATGGCTGCTACAGAAACTGCCCAGCAAAGACGTACAGCGTGGAAGAAGAGATGGCCTGCGTTCCATGTGATGACAACTGTGTGAGCTGTGATGAACATGAGTGCTACTGGTGTGAGACCGACCTCTTCTTATCAGGTAAAACTGACCTTTTTTGAGGTGAAACTTTCAAGCTCCACCTTTTTTGCAACATACAATATTAACGGCAAATTGTTTATTTTAGTCCTTATGTCATGTTTTTCAACTTTGTTTGTTTGTTTCTAGGGGCTTATGACTTGTCAGGTTTCCCAGATCCCCCTTTTCAAGTGGGGAAGAATAAAAAGAAATTATAATGACAATTTATTTTAATTCCCAGTTTTCTCCAGCTGCCTATTATCATTTTGACTATTCTGATTGTATTCTGTCAGTGTTATCAGTGACATTATGATTCTTTTCTTTTCTTACTTTTAATGTTCAAATTGTCCTCCAAGCTCAGTAGTCTACGTACTTTTAGTTTTCGAAGTAAACTTTCTTTTGTCAGAGTGGCAAATAAGACCTTATAGACGGCTACGTAAGCAGTATTTAACAATTAATGAGAGATTTATCCTCTGCTGAGTTTGTATTGTCTGACGAGGACAGCGTGGAAGGTTGAGTTTTGCCGGTTTCATCTGTCCACCGAGCTGCTGGAAGAGTACAGCAGGAGCTGCTTTTGCGTTGCCCCAGTAGTTTTAAAACCTCGTCTGTACAGCTCTTGTTCATGAATAATTTTGATCCAGCTGTTACTTTCAATGCACAAAGGTCCTGAACCACATGAATTACATGTTTGAAATGCAACACAGTGGAATGACTTATTTTAGAGTTTGACTGTAAAGGCAGGATAAGTGATTTTTGGGTGGTGTCACATCTGCTGATATTTGAAACAGAACATCAGCAACCATTCCTCCCAGTGCTACACACCCGTCATGAACTCTCAGGTCCCTGCTTGATGCTCATCTCGTCCATCAAGTTTTGTTTGGCTTTTGTTTTCTTCTTTTCTTTTCCTAGAGAAGAAGGATTGATTGGTGGTTGGCAAACACTGAAAGTAATGCACTACCGCCACCAGGTTGTACTGGAAGGTGTTTTTCTAGCTCAGTACATCCCACCAGGTCCGTCACTGTAAATGGTGACATATAACGGCTGGAAGGGCCGAAGTCAGCCATGTTACAATTCCACCCTCCTGGGTTTTATCCTGGACTTCTGCCACAGACGAAGCAGCTTTTGTTTGTTTCCAGTTTCCAACGTGTGCGGCTGTGCATGAATATCAGGTTCTTTTGCATTCTCAGAAGACGAGCCGCTAGCAGAGGCTGAGAAAATATTTACTGAATGTGGCAAGACGTGTTCTGGGTTAGAAATTGAGACAACAAAGGACACTTTTTTCTATTTCATGCATTAATGCTCCAAACTTATTAATAAAAATATGCAGGATCAGAGTAACTCACACAGACAAAAGGGGAAATAAATCCCGAGAATATGGACGATGTAAGCATCAGTTTCTAGTTTTCAGTCTCAAATAAAAGATGTAGAAAAGTGTCCACAAAAGTGGATCACTTACAACTATTATTTCTCACAACAGAATCTTCTGCTCTTTTTTTCCTAGAGGGAAGGTGTGTTTCCGTGTGTCCCGATGGTTTCTATGGCGACGAAGACTCCAACGACTGTGAGGAGTGTCACTCGGACTGTGAGACATGCGACGGCCCGGAGGACGACGACTGCCTGTCATGCGAGGACGGAACGACTCTTGAAAACGGGGAGTGTGTCCCCAACCACGAGGCCTGTCCCATTAAGACCTTTCTCGGCGGTGAGACTAATACTTATATTTCACTAATCCAGCTGTCTGCCCTTAATGAATCAGGGATTTGGGCACTTTCACAGGGGGCAGGAAAGAAATCTTGGAGGGTAATTGGTCTGTGTGCCACCATCCCTGAACCCTGCACCAACTTAAATACTCAAAGCAGCAGGGATGTCAGACAGATAGAGACTTTGAAATAATTGAGTGTATCTGCTGAACATTTTGTTCCCTCCAAGAACAGACTTTAAAACAACCTGGTAATTAGTGTGAGGCAAGATGTCTTAATTATAGGAGTTAAAAAAAATGCTAGAAGTACATAGGTTTGCACAAAGAGTGAAAATAAACACACAGAATTCTTATTCTTAAACTGATACACAATAGTGACAAAAGTTCAATTTGATGAATATAGATGGTTCTGGTGTCAGGAGTCAATGCAGAAGAGCAGCAGCATTGACGGTTGCTTGGTGCTGGCTCCAAAACAGACGCTGAGTCGATACAGTTCTCCCACAACTCAATGTGCTGATGGTTTTCATGGGAACAATACCCTAATAAAGACCATCTATCCAGTATTGATACTCACTTTCGCTTTGTGGTGGTGGGGTGTGGCTTCTGCTTAGCTGCAGACTGAAACTGTAGAAGTATAACTGTGTATCTGAAGAAATCTCAAAAACAAAATGATGTTAACAGATGCTCTTTTTCAGTATTAAGTATTTTTCAGCCTTTTTGAATATTGAAGTATCAAAAATGATTTTCATGCTTTTTCTGTTCAGTGGTTTTTGATGTTTCAAATCTTTTTTTTTTTTTTTCAGTTTATGATTGTGGCATGGTTTCAATCATGCAGTCAGATGTGATATTGCTACATGGAGTTTTGAACTTATATTTATATTTTGCCCAGACAGAAAACAAAATCTAAAAAGACAAGGAACACAAAGGAAAGTTCTTTCCTTTTCATTCTGTTGGCCGTTTATGCAATAAGCCAGTGTCGTGCTGTGATGGTCCTGGGTCAGCGCTCATTTCTCCTCTGTTGTGTGTGGTTCTATTACACAAAGTGGTTTCACCACTTGTGGATCTATGATGGTCACACAGCTGTTTTCTCTCCAGATGACGGAGCGTGTGAGGACTGCTACGTGTCCTGCGAGTCCTGCTCTGGACCGGAGAAAAACCAGTGCACAAAATGTGAAAAAGGTCTATTAGTCCCATCAGACCACGATCAGCACTTTCATGTTTTCCCCCTTTTTAACACATTAAATTCAGCTCTTTAGAGTAATGATGTTAACTTCTTGTTGTTTATCCTCCAGGGCGATTCTTGACCACGCAGCAAACATGCGTGTCCAAGTGTCCGGCGGGCTTCTTTGCCGGTCGGCTGAGCGGTGTGTGTGAGGCGTGCCCCCCGGGCTGCTTGCAGTGTGTGGATGCTCATCGTTGCAGCCGCTGTCTGAGCAGTCGCAAAGCTCAGTTGGTCCTGCAGGATGGAGAGTGTGTGGAGGAATGTGTCAGGTCAGGGCTTAAACCTATGTATCTGATTCATATAACTTAAGCACCATGTGTGTAATGTTAGAAGATATAGAGAATGTGTATATTTGCGGCCACATATAATTCTTAGCACTATAGAAGCTAAACAAAACTGCATATAACCTGTCATTCTTCCTTATTATTAAAATGTTATTTCACATGCCTTGTCAAGGGCTTGAATGGAAAAAATGAAAGGAATGCAATTTGTGTACACTGTGCAGCCTGTTACACGGGTAACAGGTCTGGAGCCTGGCCTTCTGTTTGTTTAAGCATCCGATGATCTCTACAACTTAACAGGGGTTATCCTGCGGGCCAGCTGTGTCGCAGCTGTGCACCCGGCTGCGCGTCCTGTGAGAGGAACGCCACTCACTGCCTTACCTGCGAAGCGCCTCTCCTCCTACACAAGCATCAGTGCGTGGAGGAGTGTCCTCCAGCGCACGCCGCCCGGGAAGGGGAGTGCCATCACTGTCCACCAGCCTGTCAGGAGTGCACCCCTCTGGGGCAGTGCACAGGTACTGAAGCACAGTGCAAACTGGGACATCTGCTGTAACTCAGGCTTGGGCCAGTTTAGTGCCAGCATAGTTCCTGTAATGTGTGTGGAATGTGGTTTGATGTGTCCTGGCATTTCCTGAAAAGATTTCTGCATGCTAATATGTTACTTTATTGCTTTAAAATACATAAGGCAAAGAATAGAATATCCATATCATTTTCATTTTTGCTTTCCTAGACCATCTCTGAGTCTGGATTTTGATAACATTCATTGTTAACAAGTCACATGATTTCTGTCTTCCATAATTGTCAAAAAGAATTCACAATTTTAATATGCACAGTCATGCGGGGGTACCTTTAAATCGAATAAATGGAGTGAAAGATAAGCAATTTGCAGCAGCAGTTTCTTCTTCTTTGTTTTTCAACTAATTAATCTTGCGCTGCTTAAGTAGAATTGAGAGATAAATAGAATCCAGGTGCTGCTAATCAAACAAACCTGATTCATTTTGGCAGTTCGCTGGTCTAGAACCTTCAGCTGCGTATTAACACAATGCCAAGGAGGAAAAGCATCAACAATTATCGTAAAAGAAACTGCACATTGATCTGGGAGTAGTTGTACGGCCAGTTTCAAAGAATTTGGAGTTCATTCAGCTGTGAGAAAGATGTTTCACAGGTGGAAAACTTTCAAGACAGACGTCAGTCATCCCGGGGGTGCTTGTCCCAGCAAGTTTGACTCAAGGTCAGACCATGCAGGGCTCAGCAAAGAGCTAGTTTTCAGCGTCTACAGACCTTGGGTAGTATGTTAAATGATACTGAAAAATGAAAAAAGACGTGAAGTAGTATTGCTAGGTTGGATGGCTTATCAGGAAAAAGCTTTGTCTCCTGTACATGATGGATCAGTTTCAGTTTGCAGAATTGCACCTCCAAAAACTGCTGGATTTCTAAAACATCGTCCTTGGGACAGACAACACTAAAATGACAATGTTTGCCTGTTATGCAGAGCGCCACCTAGCATCACTGTTGGTCAGAATATTTGGATGTTGCTGAACTGACCAGTATTGTACATTTACAACATTTTCTATGCAGCTCCCTGACTTTAGTTTATGTCAGACTGGATTGCATGGCTGTAAACTGTCAGCAGATACATAGACTGAACCCACCATGATTCTCTGTACATACCACTGTGCTGCAGTATGTACAGTACATACAGTGTGAAATAATCAAACTTGACATACTACAGAGTTTTTACCTCTCTGTCTCTTTAAGAATTTAGTTCACTTAGCTTAGTTTCACTCAATTGTAATCAACTGTCCCTCCATTTACACTGTTCTTTATGCAGGCTGTGAAGAATATCACTTTCTCCATGAGGGCCTGTGTGTGCCAAACTGTCCTGAGAGGTTCTACGAGGACAATGAGCAAAGGGAGTGTTTGCGTTGCCACCCTGACTGTGCTTTGTGTGACGGGCCGAACAGCGATGAATGTGATGCCTGCATGCTCCCTGAGGCTATCCTGCACAATGGGGCCTGTCTAGCAGCCTGCCCCCTTCATACATACAGGAACACCACGACTGGAGCCTGTAACGGTATAACATTTATCACACAGAGCAAAACACAGTCCTGAAGTTTAACCATTTTCAGACTTTTTAGTGGAGAGGTCTTGAAATGTTGGTCTGCATGGAGCACCTCACAAACAAGAAAATGCACTCCTCTAATTAAATGAAGACGTAACTCAAAGAATGACAAAGTCAACTCCATCACTCCTCAAACTGATTGCATGTGTTTTGTTCTGAAGAGCGCCCTTCATGCATTTTCTCAATTATATTCTCTACGATGCCTGAATGTGTTTCTTGACTTCGGATCAGACCAAAATAGCAACGCTTTTCAGACAGGCATCTGTCAAATGATGAAAACTCCTCAGCGGTACAAACGACAGTTCCCTAGAGAAAGACACACCACTCTGGTTTTGTTTTTCAAAAACACAGAGGATGGTGTGTCTCGCACAGGAAAAATGTTGTAGGCAAAGCTTGCTTTTAGCCATACTGAAAGTAGCTGCCAGTAGAAAGATATTTATAACGTACAACATTGCTGTTCAGCAAAATGGAGTGTGATTTTTCAAGGCCATATTTTCAAACTAATGTGTGGAAACTATCAGGTTCAATGTACAGTAAAGACCTATTTGTACAAATATTGACTGTAGTGATTATAGTTTTCTTTGGTTTTGGTATTATTATGTCCTTTCTCTTTCCAGAATGCGATACATCATGCCTCACATGCTTCGGGCCACACAAGGACTCCTGCACCAGCTGCAGAGAGGGTCTGAGGTTGGACGGCCACAGCCACTGTGTGGTACCAGTCCCCAAATGCTCCCCTCACCAGTATGCAGACCAGAATGAGGAGTGCCATTCTTGCCACAAATACTGCCACAGGTGCTCAGGTCCAGGCAAAACCCACTGCCTTAGCTGCAACCAGAAGCATCTCCTGCTCAGTGAGTCCAGTTTGTTTTTGTTTTTTGTTTTTTATGAATTCTCTGAAGGTTGGGTGTCCTCAGAAGATATTTAAGCTTCTGCAAATCTCTGTGCTTAGCTGCTGTTTGTGTGTGTGTGTTGTGTGTGTTGGTACAGATGGCACCTGTGTGGATGAATGCCCAACAGGGTACTATGAGGAGGAGTCGGGGCAGAAATGTGAACCCTGCCACGCTTCCTGTCAGTCCTGTGTCGGAGAGCAGGGCCACCAGTGTCTCACCTGCAAGGCCCACCTGTTCCGAGAAGCCAAAGAGTGTGTGGAGACCTGCCAGCACGGGTAGTTTAACCTGCTCACCATCCAACTGTGCCTCCCATCCATCACAGTAAATGCAGATGCACAGAGTTGTGATTAATAAAAGACCAACCTGGTCACGTAATGTCATTGTGGACACTAAACCGTAGTTGGACAGGTTTGGAAATGTAGACTAATTAAGCTTGAGATTTAAATAGCCCTTCACGTGGCCTGGTGCAGCAATTGAGGAAGTTAAATTAATGTCCCGTTAAATTGATGTGCAGTAAAATACTCAGGAGAAGGCAAACAGGAGTTGTATAAGTACTTTCAGACCTGCATGTAAACAGTGCTGCATTTCTTAGCAATGAATGGAAGTGTTTTGTTATGTCACATCTAAGCTGTTCTGGATGTGAAAGCTATATGTGAGGCTGTGAAAAGAAATTTCCTCTGAGGTCGGACAAAGCTCTAATCTCATTTCATTTAATTGAATCTAATCTATCATAACTTTCACCATCTGTCCTCTAGTCACTATGGAAACACTGCTTCAAGGATGTGTGAAAAGTGCGACCCGAGTTGCGGTGAGTGCATGGAGGGCGGGGAGGATGGCTGCTTGAGCTGCGCTCCGGGCCTCATCTACCTGAGGAAGGAAGGCCGTTGCCTCCCCTCGTGCCCTCAGGGATACTTCCATGACCATGCGCACAGGACGTGCGAGCCCTGCCACGCCAGCTGCAGAACATGCTCAGGTACAGTCATCCGTTCGTTCAGCACTGATTTAATTTAGTACCGACCCACCACAGGTCCTGATGAGGCTGTTGTCTCTGCTGGACTGCAGGTGCCAAAGTGGTGGAGGTCACTGACTGCGCTCTTTGCTCCTTAGCAATGTAATTTACTGCACAGTCCCATGTGTGCTGCGCATCCTACAGTATGCGTTAATTTAAACCACAAATATTGAAACTGTTTATCAATGTTAGGAGACTGTTTCTCAACTTCCCTATTGTGTTTGTGTTTTATGACCTGAGAAAGATTTTTTTTTTTTTTTTGTCTCTCTCTGTCTCTCTCTCTCTTTCTCTCTTTGTGCAGAACTGTTAAGTCCACCCACCGG
>JBAMYA010045540.1:0-2500 GCA_037176975.1 Arrhamphus sclerolepis
AGCTGCTCTCCACCTCAGTTATTCCACCTTAAAGCAGCTGCTCTCCACCTCAGTTATTCCACCTTAAAGCAGCTGCTTTCTCTTAGTTATTCCACCTTAAAGCAGCTGCTCTCCACCTCAGTTATTCCACCTTAAAGCAGCTGCTTTCTCTCAGTTATTCCACCTTAAAGCAGCTGCTCTTCTACTTTCTGATGTCAGCAAATCAAACGTGCAGTCGGGCTGAAATGTCAGAAATGTTCTGGTTGGAACTTCATGATCATCTTTAAAGGGTCTCGTGGGCCAGATAAGATGAAGTGATGGGCCAGATTTTGGCCCGCGGGCCTCCAGTTTGACAGGTTCAGCCTCAGCTGATGACACTGGTTCATTGACGTCCGTGTGTTTGCTCGACGATGACAATCGAAGCATCGGTGTCCCAGACCAGCTTTAGACGCTGAATTAGCGTTGGTCACTTTCTGACCAGGACACATTTTAATACCAGGTCTGAATGGAGTCATAGTGCCGGTCCCGAACCCGGATGAACGGGGGAGAGCATCTAAGATAAAAGAAATAAAAACAAACCAAAAGAACACATAAAACATGGTGAGCGTGATGATCTGCTGTGGCGACACCAACAAAGGAAAAGCCTAGATCAGTTTCTTTAGGTGGTACGTGGCCCACGCTCACGTTCCAAACGCCGATGCTCTGAAACGTCAAAGAAATGTCGAAAAACTGAATGTGCAATAAAAGTTTTCAAAGGAAAAAGGTGAGTCAAAGTCCTGACGACCTAAACGAGAATGTGCAGGACAGACAGACGGAAAGTTCAACTATCTGAGCAGCTCATTGATCGAGCTGACAGGAAGCGCGTTAGTGAAATCGATCATTCCACCTCAAGCATCAGAAAAGAGTCCCTGAGAGCCCTGGCGGGGGATTCCAGCTCAGACTCATCTCTCTGAGGCACCTTTCCTCCCACCGCCACGACCGTGGAAGGCTGCCGACACGCAACAAAACAAAGGGTTAATGTGGGTGTTTCCTCGGCAGGGAATCCCCAAACGAGCGCGCGGCGAGCGAATCGCTGGAAATGTTTCAAAGCTGTGGGCGTCTCTTCGTCCAGCATGACGTCCCGATGATGTAACACACACACACACACCTGGAAAGCTCCATCATCATCCCGACATCAGCGAGGCCTCCTCACCCCAGCGACATTCATCTTCTCAGCTCAGCGGAATGAAACGACTTCAGTGATGAAACGTCGCGTAATGACTCAGCAGCCAGTCCCTCGGTTAGCGAGCTGTTTTCACTCTGACTCTCACAAGCTTGGAGGTGGAAACCTCATCTTCTCTCTGTACACAACCCCTCCATCAGGCTGGTTTCAGTGTTTGAAAAGCCAACGGTTAATATCTCATGTTGATTCTGCAGCTCATGCTGAATTTCAGCAGGAAGCTGTTCAAATGAAAGTCTTGAGTTTCAGGTCTGCTGCTCTCTGAAGATGTTTGTTACTTGAATGAATAACCGTTATTCCTGAACAGAGTAGAAGTCGTGTTTCTGCTGATTTTTTAACTTCAAATCCATCCATCCATCTGCTGGAGCCTGTCTTAGAAATTACATCAAGTTTCCAGGATGGTTCTCTAACTTTGGAGCTCATTTCAGCTTCATATGACAGGAACAGTGACCTTCTGTGATGAACTCGTCCAAAGATCCACCGACTGACCAACTGGCGCTTGGTATTTGGACGATTTTGATCCGATCTGTTCTGAATTATGACCATCTGATTTTAATACCAATTAATTCAGTATTTTCCCAGTCAAAGTCGAGCAGACAGTTCAGAGAATCTTTTTTTATTTTTTGATGACTGTGATGTCTTCAACATCCAATGTCGGGTTCATACTGAACAATTTCGGCCGTCTCAGACTAAAGATGGTCAATGGAGGTAAAAATGTTCAAAACAGTGGTGTTAAATCTCCCAAAGATGGACGAGCAAAGACAGCTGAGACAGATGTCAGCAGTGTCAGAAACTTGGAGGAATCGTCTCGGTGTGAAGCTAATCGACCAATAGGAACGCAGCATGAAACAACGTCAGCGCATCTACACTGGGGTTGGGAATCTTCAGGCACTTCACGTTTCGACGATGATTCAGGGGGATACGATTCGATTATTAATCGATTATCGTTGCATGTTAGCACACTTTTTTAGCAACATTTGTTCCACTCACCAAGGGACCCCAGACGCTGCTACTGATCAGTGTTTTCAAAAAAGCGATATTAGCAATCGAATGCAAAATCAGAAGGCCGAAGTGCGAATGGTTTCCTCCACACAGCACAGTAGCCTAGACTTAACAACAACAACTTAAATTAAAGAAGAGACACTTCCTTTTCTCAATTTCATTTAATTTCTTTTTAAAGCTCACGAACGCCAGCCTGGCGCCACCTGCCTACGCACCTCCGCTCAATTTCATTTCGCTTCACCGCTTCAGCCTGGGAACGATAAGCTCGACCCTGTTTAGGCCGGCACCCAATAACCCCAC